>VIEB01000204.1:1255584-1327788 GCA_006547085.1 Malus baccata | reverse complement strand
TTTCTTTTTGTTCTTGATGATGTTTGGAACGAGAATTACAATATTTGGGATTCCTTAAAACGCCCCTTGGAGTCTGGAGCTCATGGAAGTAAGATCATTGTCACCGCACGGAATGATGGTGTTGCATCTACGATGGGTACTCTTCAAACCCACTATTTAGAGCACTTACTTGAGGAAGACTGTTGGTCTTTATTTGCAAACCATGCCTTCAAAGATGCAAGTGTTATTGTAGATCCAAATCTTGAGGTAATTGGAAGACAAATTGTTAGCAAGTGTAAAGGACTTCCTTTAGCTGCAAAATCTCTCGGTGGTCTCTTACGCTCTGAACCAAATGTGGAGGAATGGGAAAATGTGCTAAAAAGTGACATATGGGAGTTGTCAGATGCAAAGATTGAAATTCTGCCGGCACTATGGCTAAGTTACCAGTACTTGTCTCTGGTGCTGAAGCGTTGTTTCTCTTATTGTTCAATATTTCCCAAAGATTATGAATTTGACAAGTTTGAATTAATTTTATTGTGGATGGCCGAAGATCTTTTACAAACCCAAAAGAAGACTAGGTTGGAAGATGTTGGAAAGAAATACTTTGATGATTTAATCTCACGGTCATTTTTTCAATACTCACCTTCAAATGATTGTTTCATCATGCATGATCTGATGCATGATTTGGCGACTTGCGTATGTGGGGAATTTTGCATTAGATTGGAAGACCATGACTTCTCATTGGACGTTGTGAGCAAGGGTCGTCATTTTTCTTATATGCAATATTCATCTAATGTTGATTTTGAGAGATGTGACACTATTTATGAAGCTAAGTATCTGCGCACCTTCATTCTTGGCGATCTCTATTCATTGCCAACAGTACGATTTGATCTCCTTGTAGTGCTACAGTGTTTAAGAGTTCTCAAACTACATGGGCATTATATCAGGGAGTTGCCTGATTCAATTAGCAACTTGAAGCATCTACGGTACCTCAACTTGTGTGGGAGTCCAATAAGGAAATTACCAGACACGGTATGCAGTTTGTATAATTTACAAACGTTGTTGTTGTCAAATTGTACATGTCTAGCTGAGTTGCCCACCGATTTGAGAAGACTTATCAACTTGCGCCATCTTGATTTGAGACGTACGAAAATAAGAAAGATGCCCCCCCACATGGGCAAGTTGAAAGATCTCCAAACATTTGGAGGTGAGTTTGTCTTGAGCAAAGATGCGGGGGGAAACATTGATGAGTTAAAGGGGTTTCAGCATTTGAGTGGAAATCTTCATATTTCAGGGCTTCAAAATATCACGTGTGCTGAGGATGCTTTGGAGGCCAAACTGAGGGACAAGAAGCTCAGTGAAATACGTTTGAAATGGGAAGGTGACGCTATCGATTCTCAAAACGATAGCCGAGTGCTGGGCAACCTGCAGCCCAATACAAACCTAAAAGTACTGGCTATAGAAGGATACGGAGGTACAAAGTTTCCAGGTTGGTTAGGAGATGAGTCTTTCTCTAATCTCATCACTCTCCGACTTGAAACTTGTGGATATGTTTTCTCCCTGCCAGCATTGGGGCAGCTACCGTCCCTCAAAACGCTTGAAATTGATGGGTTGAATGGAGTGGAATCAGTGGGGTCTGAATTTTATGGGGGAATTAAACCTGTATTTAGATTTCTGGAGTTTTTGAGTTTCTGCAGTATGCAGGAATGGCAAGAGTGGTGTTTCCCTAAAGGTAAAGAAGAAGAAGGTGGACATTTTCCTAATCTTTGCGAGCTTAGTCTGGAGTTCTGTCCCAAACTAATGGGGAAAATACCATTAGACTACTTCCCAAGACTTGAGCGGCTAAGTTTGCATGAAGTTAATGTCGAATCCCTTGCTTGTTCGCAAGTATGCAGTAAATTCAATATTGAACTCCCATCCCTCCGTGAGTTGAAAATATCTTATTGCTGGAATCTGGTATGTTTTGTGGGTGGTGGAGTGCTGCTTGCGCCCAACTTGAAGGAGATATCTATGCACCGTTTTAAAAACTTGTGGTCAGTGCCAGAAGATATGCAATTCTCGCTCCCATCTCTTCAGTCTCTGTCCATATTTGGGTGTGAAGAATTTAAATCATTTCCGGAAGAATCTAAATTCCCATCCCTCCATTCTTTGAGTATATCCGGATGCCCAGAATTTGTGGGTTTCCCCCATGGGGGAGGACTGCAAGCGCCCAACTTGAGGAAGATGGAAATCAATCATTGTAACAAATTCAGGTCACTGCCAGAGGCGATGCACACACTTCTCCCATCTCTCGAGTCTGTCCATTTATAGTTCTCCAGAATTGGAATAATTTCCGGAAGGGGGATTGCCGTCTAAATTGCGTTACCTCGGTATCCGGAGTTGTAAAAAACTGACGGCAAACCGTATGCGGTGGGGTCTACAAACACTCACCTCTCTCAAACTCTTGCATGTCAGCTTCTCAGGATGTGAAGAAGAAGAAATTGTCGAATCATTTCCAGAAGAGGGGCTGCTGCCAACCACTCTCACTTCTCTTCGAATGTCCAAGCTTCCGAATCTGAGAACCATTGATCTCTCTCGAGAAGTTGGAGATTTGTTATTGTCCTCAACTCCAGAGCTTGCCAGATGAAGGGCTACCCACTTCTCTTTCTCTTCCAGAAATCTACGAGTGCCAGAGATACACGGGAGAAGATTGGGCCAAGATTTCTCACATCCCCTACTTATGGATTGATCACCGACATATATGATTTGCAATGTTAAGTAATTCGTCAACGTGCGTTTGTGTTTATTTACGATCTGGTTGTGTAAATTTTATATCATAAACATGTTTCAAATGTTAATATTCATGTAATAACAAATTTTATAGGTACTCCTGTCCCATATAAACTTGAAAGTATCTGCTATAGAAAGATACGGAGCTACAAAAATTCCAAATTGGTTAGGAGATGACTCGTTCGTTCTCTTTTCAATGCCAGCATCGACACAGCTACCATTTTCTCGGAAGGCTTGAAACTGATGGGTTATATGGAGTGGAGTTGTTTCAGTGTTGGTTCTACTCTCCCTCTTTTCTTACTATGTCTTATGGTAGTTCTATTATACGACAGTTTATTGTATCGAACTAGTCTAGTTTCTGAATTTCCATTTTCAAGTTTGTTTCCAAATTGTGTCTATGTAGATTTTGGTACTTTGTGGAATTCGAATTCAAACGTTTGGTTTGTAAAATATGGATGATGATTTCGTTTGGAACGGTGAATCTATGGTCATGCATTAATGTTGTAAGACAGGAGTATCGAAAACCCTCTGTTGCTTACTAATCGATCTCAACCTGTCTAAATTCAACTTGTTTAATTAGTATTGCAAGATGATCTTATCTACTAATCATGTCTTATCAAATGATTACCATTTCATCATGCACTTAGGGATGCATAGAGCTACAAAAGTTTTCAAGTTGCTTCGCATGTATAGGTTTGGAGCCGTGCCATGATATGTACGCGAAACTTATGAGTAAACGAAAGTAAACAACTCTTATACATAAATGTTGGCTGCCATAAAATCTCAGTAATACCAGAGAAAATAAGCTTGTAATAAATTTCTAATTCTCAAAACAGAGTTGGCCGGCACACATGATTTCTTTTACGAGCATGTTCTTCATTATGGTGCTGTGTCCGACATGCATATCCATACCAGCAATTTTCCCTGTTTGATGCCTCTCTGGGTAGATGATATTTGGGAATCGAAATCCGAAACCAGTACAAGAGGAAGGAGATCAGCTTCTCATAACAGTAATTGCACGTAGGTGTCCCAGATGTTATTGCCTCAGCATGATTCAGGGGCATCCTCGTTCGATCAATTTCTCTGTTGTTCAACTTTGCAAGCCATTCTGCAACAACATCGTGCAATGTTCTCCCCAACTGTGCAATACACTTCTCAGTGATAACTTGTTCATATCGATTGTGTTCATGTGCCGAATTAGGAATTCCAGAGATGGTCCGTTCTGAGATCGGTTTGAAAGTCTCGCAACTGCACACACGGTGAGCATCACTTTGTGCAACCCCTTGTGCGTGCCACTGCCAATATGTACCACAAAATGCCTTATCACATCCTAAACAGTGTTGAGGTACACTGTTATTGGTGCAAGCAAGAAGGCATCATTCCTCCGCATGCTTGACATTGCAGCGAAACCCACCATATTCATAACCACATTGAGGGCATGGATTAGACGCATTATCATCTTCTTCATCCACTTGGGAGCGAGCCCTTTTTCTGCAAAGATGTTTTTCTAGATCGTATTGTTGCATAAGAGTCCAAAATTGCCACTTCATCGTTGGAGCGTTTTAGTGAAGAATCCACTTTTAGTATTTCCTCCACAACGATAAGCAGGAAGTGATTTCTTCCAACAAACTGTACAACTGCTCGACATTGGGGACAGAGTACACTTGAACGTTTCTCCTGTGATCTCTTTAACCACTCAGAGAAGCATCCGTTGCAGAAATTATGGAAGCAAGGAGCAACTGTAACAACATGCCATATATTCAAGCAAATGCAGCATTTTGCATGCTCGACATCCATAGAAATCTTTAACTGCTTCTGACAAGTTTCAGGACCAGGCAATACATTGAACCTGTAGCTCAAACACCCTTCCTTATTGGGACCTGAAGTAATTTCACTTCCGCATCTGATAGCAACAGTGTCTTCAGCTTGGATTACAGTCCCGTCAACAACTATTGTATTTGAACTTTTATTTTGTATTGTGGCAGAAGAGTGGTCTGAATTCCTTGTTATCTTGCACCACTTGCATTTGCGAATAGAAGAGAACAAGGTCTCTGAGCAAACTACAATCTCATCTGAACTAATCTCAACATCCAGATATCTCGCGTCTGATGGAACGAGCTTGGCCCAGAAATCTTCACAGGGTTTTGCACCCGAGCTCTCTCCAACTTCTGCTATCCCTTGAATATATTCACAAGGGGCCCAGGAACCTTTAATTTAGATCTCAAAGATAACTAACCGGCCATTGTTATGTTCATTAAAACAGAAACAAATACTTATATATTCAACTATTTATGAGCAACAGAGCAATTTTAATTTCTAATTATAAAACAAAATCTTTACCACTAATTAGATAATTCATCCAAGTACGAAAAGAAAACAGATATGCACTCAAACAAGACAGATTCATGAAATATGCTATGCTAACGCCCCAAACATTTCAACACCGATAAACAGAACAACTTCATGTTTCAGACATCCGACAGCTACATAAATTGGATCGTAAACATTGCAACTAAAGTGCCAATTAACATTATTTGTACAAAAAGATGACTCAACTCAACTCACGACTCAAATTACTAAGAAAAACTTGGAATATGTTACAAACCAGATTCTGTATGCGAGCAGAAAACGCATTCAATTATCAACGAATGAGGACTCTGCAAGATCAATAGCGCGGGCAAGCGCAGCAGCTTTGTTCTCGCACTCCCTCTGCTCATCAGCTGGATCGCTGTCAGCGACAATTCCTGCCCTGGCTTGGAGATGAGCGACCCACTCTCTGCGCTTGTGTGCGTCCTTGTATGAAAACACTGTATCATACCGAAAGCTAGTTGGGAACAATAGTTCTCAGAGCAAGGGCAATGTCCATGTTGCCAGAAAACAAAATTCCCCCAAAGCCACCACTATATGGACCACATCTACTCACTTCAAGCTTATCGATCAGCTCCACGGCTTTCACCTGCATTGCAGTAAATGAGGAAACTCGAAAATCCTAAGCAAGTCCATATAAGATGGATTAGGGAATCACGACATCATGTTCCATATATCAACCAATAGTGGTGTAATAAGCCGATTACTAACTGATTAGGTTAATCCTCAAGATTTGTACTTGCAGGATTATACAGGTTAATTAAGTCTAGGATAATTTAAGCTAACTAATACGAAATAAAACAAGAATGCCAACAAAAATGAAAAAGGGCTCATGATGAAAACCTTCGGTGCTCCGCTGACAGTCCCAACCAGCAATGCAGTACGCAGAACATCCCAGCTCGTTAAATCATCAAGTAACTCTCCAGTGACCTACAATTACATTAAACCTCCATCCCCTTAATTCAATTGGTTCTGAAACTAATGTCTCAGATGCTCAAATGCGTCCCCAATCATTATAGATATTAGGTTACTTATTATGTGTATTATCGAAAGGAGATACTGTTGAACTTATATGCATGAAATGGGAATAACGCTCAATGTTCATGAGCTTCTCAACCTTGACAGAACCAGGTTTTGAGACCTGCATGAACAAATTAACAATAGCATTATTATGGCCACAAGATACTTAAAGGTCGTACCCAGTGCACAAGGCTCCTGCTTTACGCAGGGTCTGGGAGAGGTGAATGTCGGCTAGCCTTACCCCCATTTATGGAGAGGCTGCTCCCAAGTCTCGAACCCGAGACCTACCGCTCATGGGCGAAGGCACTTGCCATCGCACCAAGTGCGACCTCTGGCCACAAGATACTTAATGAAAAAAAAAACAGATTGATAAAAATTTATAAATATAAGAAAGAGTAGTCACGTAAGCCATGAACAGACAAGTCACAAAGTGTAAATTTATTAAGCTAATGTTGAAATATACATTAAATACTTTTACCCGCCATGGATTGAAAACAGATACCGCAGAGAATAAAATTTAGCATATGCATGGTTTTACACTCTGAAGAATAAAGTTCAACATACAGTAATAATCATACAAATACGAGATGGGAAAGATTATAAACCTTCCCGACATCATTCCTCCCCGAGTCTACAAGCATAATATGCTCTGCAAATCGCTTTTCATCATTCCAAAGCTGCTTTTCCAGCAATAAATCCTCTTTAGGTGTTTTTCCTCTTCTAACAGTCCCAGCAAGAGGCCGGTTGGTGATCGTTTGCTATTAACAAAAATAAGAAATGCATAGCTCAGCAACATATAGCTAATGAAGATTACAACACTATCGTAGGGAAGCAAAAGGGACCAAAGAAGACATAAAATGTAGGACATCTTATAGGAACCATCGCAGAGGTTTAGGAGCTAGCAACAGAATAACACGAACACTCAGATGTTAAAAATTTTTGGACTTCCTTGACTTACCTTCTTGACACGTGTCAGAATTTCTGGACTTGAAGCAACCAGAATACAGCCTCTAGCCTGATCATGGAAGTATATACTCATATAACCTTAGAATTACAAGGTGAACAAGTAGACTGGAACCAATGACTCACTGAAAACGAGACAAACCTGTAAGTAAGTCATATATGGACTTGGATTAACCATCCTCAATGCTCGGTAAATTTCAAATGGGTCTGCAAATGTTCGCCTCTCAAAACGCTGGCTTAATACAATCTGAAATATATCCCCAGCTAGAATGTGTTCTTTAGCTTCCAAAACTGCCTCCTTATATTCCTCCCTGTTTGATGCCTCTTGGGGGGAATCTAAATCCGAAACCAGTACAAGAGGAAGGAGATCAGCTTCTCATAACAGTAATTGCACATGGGTGTCCCAGAAGTTATCGCCTCGGCATGATTCAGGGGAATCCTCGTTCGATCAATTTCTCTGTTGTTCAACTTTGCAAGCCATTCTGCAATAACATCCCGCAATGTTCTCCCCAACTGCGCAATACACTTCTCAGTGATCACTCGTTCACATCGATTGTTTTCATGCACTGAAGTAGGGATTCCAGATATGGTCTGTTCTGAGGTTGGTTTAAAATTCTCGCGACTGCACTCATGGTGAGAATCACATTGTGAAACCCCAAGCGCATGCCAATATGTACCACAAAATGCCTTATCACATCCTAAACAGTGTTGAGGTACACACTGTTATTGGTGCGCGATGGCATCATTCCTCTGCATGCTTGACATTGCATATGGATAGTGGTTTGATTGCAGTGAAACCCATCATACTCAGTACCACATTGAGGGCATGGATTTGACGCATTATCAGCTTCTTCATCCAACTGGGAGTGAGCCCTTTTTCCACGAAGATGTTTTCCAGAGTTTACAACAAGATTGGATTGTATTGTTGCGTGCCACTTCATCGTTGGAGCGTTTTAGTGAAGAATCTGCTTTTAGTATTTCCCCCGCAACGTTAAGCAGGAAGTGATTTCTTCCAACAAACTGTATCTCTTAACCACTCAGAGAAGCATCCGTTGCAGAAATTAAGGAAGCAAGGAGCAATGGTAAAAACATCATGCCATATATTCAATCAAATGCAGCATTTTGCATGCTCGACATCCATAGAAATCTTTAACTGCTTCTGACAAG
This sequence comes from Malus baccata, assembly GCA_006547085.1. NCBI lineage: Eukaryota > Viridiplantae > Streptophyta > Magnoliopsida > Rosales > Rosaceae > Malus > Malus baccata. The sequence continues at coordinate 1,319,523 of VIEB01000204.1, read as the reverse complement.
TTTCAGGACCAGGCAATACATTGAACCTGTAGCTCAAATATCCTTCCTTATCGGGACCTGAGGTAATTTCACTTCCGCATCTGATAACAACAGTGTCTTCAGCTTGGATTACAGTCCCGTCAACAACTATTGCATTTGAACTTTTATTTTGTATTGTGGCAGAAGAGTGGTCTGAATTCCTTGTTAACTTGCACCACTTGCATTTGTGGATAGAAGAGAACACGATCTTTGAGCAAACTGCAATCTCATCTGAACTAATCTCAACATCCGGATATCTCGAGTCTGATGGAACAAGCTTGGCCCAGAATTCTTCACAGGGTATGCAAGCTGCTCTAGTACCACTTAACTACCTCATTATTTCCGATAAGATACGGAGGCTATGAAAACAACTGATGCCCAAATCCAACATGCAGGAGAGATTGAATACTCAAAGTTATTTATGCATATCATATGCCAACAATCAAGTTTAGTATGACCAGATCCACTACAGAATATTTGTAATCAATCAATTTCAACTTTGAGCGACAACTTCCAAGTTGACACGCTCCAAGATGACTAGCACTAAAGGCTCTAGTTTGCACAAGCAAGTAAAGATGTAGGACAGACTAATGGTATAATGTGCATCCGACATATTATATAGCACCCCACTTACATGACTTGGAGGGATTTACTTTCCACTTAGCAGATCTAGAGCAACATTGCCAAAGCTATAAACAAAACTTTCTGGAGTGACTCTTAACACAGTGTAAATAAACAACCAGTAAAGTCAGCATATCTCAAGCAGAAAAAGTTCTTTAGATATAGTAACAACAAAAATGATCAAACGGATGAGTAGTATTTAGACTAGAAAAGTTATCACCTTCTTAAATATTCAGGCCAAAACATGAAAGGCGAGGGTCACCATCCTACAAGTCCATCCAAACGCTACATTATCACCCTAAAAAATAGTAATGGACATAGACATGACTGAAAATACGTATATTCTTAACTAAGATGATCAAATCTAAAAAAGGAATACCTCGTCAAAGAGAACCCTATAAGCATTCAAATCATGGTATAACAGACAACCATTAGTACTTCGATAATCTAAAACTTTAGCAATATAAATAGCCATGCTTAAATGCATGGTCCACTCAATGATTTGATTCTCCTTTTATGAAAAAGCAATGACCAAAAATTAATCTTCAACAAATACAGCCACTAATTCTCAATTTGGAGGAATAAAACTCAAACATTGAATTGATTGCTTATGCAAATCTTGAGAAATTAGCAGTATGAAGACAAGCACAGTACATCCACACTAGATAGACGACTACACTAAAAAGTAGACACCACACCCCCGCCACGACTTCTCTAAATGAAAGGCAATGTTAAACATCATCTAGGATTAGCAATTCTCAATTAGAAAACTAATGTCAACGCCATCTTGCATTTCATTGATTGTTTAAAAACTATATATTTGGATTCTGGAAGTACTTCACAAAAGGTTCATCCAGAAATCTTAGTAGCTAAGCTAAAAAGTAGCATTCTTGATCTTGATACAACAGCTAAAGCCAAAGACGAGAAAGCCAAAAAAAATGGTTGGATTTTGTTTGACATACAGTGGGACAAATGTTAGCTAAAGTATCAGTAGGCAGGTACTCAGCAACTAGCAGCCTTTCACCCCCATCACGACAATACCCAATCAAATTCGGATCTAAAGATTATGATATCCTTAAGAGTTTGAAGTACAAAATCATATTGTATTCAGTTAGCTATGCTATAAAATGCATAACAATGATAAGACGTATCCAACTGGGATAAAGAATTACCCTCAACCTAACACCACCATGTTTCCTCACAAGTAAATGGTGTATATTTAGTGGATCCCAAATTGTGGAAATAAACTGTTTTGATGGAAGCTTCTCATTAAATCACCAACTTGTATGGTTTGCGCTGCCGGCAGATAACAAGCACATGATCCAATAGCACTTAGGTTTAATCAAACCTTCCCCTCCACAATTAGTCCATGCTCATGCATCAAAATACACAAAAAATATTATAGGGACTATTATCATTGAAAAACTTGAAAGTAGAATCTAAATAGATAATCTAAATAGAAAAAGCTGGAATTATAAGTTAGTATCATTTGTTCAAATAAACAAAGACATCTACTGAATTTTAGAAATGCCTCTGGTTCATATATCAGGATCTTAACCAATATCAGGATCTTAACTAAAAATCAATACAAATGTAAGCAAACAACAAATCAGGATAGAATATAAGAGGGAAGAATCTAAATACTGAGCAAAAAAATTTCACACTTGGGCAGCCATTTTTGTCAAAATGTACTGCATATCAAGAGAATTCGCCATTCCTCAAAGGTCCAAGAAAAATAACACAACAACCCACAAGTACAGATAAATCACGAAGAAAACAGCTCATCACTCTTCATCACGAAACCAAAGGGCTTGAACAGTAATTTCGCCACCGCCTTCCCCTTGAACAGTGAGTTGAGCAGCCCGAGGACAACGAAAAAAACAACGGCGCCGTACTTGAACTTGACGAGCGACAAATCACGGCTGGATTCCTCGAGGGTGCGAGGTACACCAGAGAGGGTGCGAATTCGACAGAGATTTCCATTTGGGCCTAAAAGGCCAGATGCGGCAGTGGGCCTGGGAGCACTCCAGCTGGGCTGAGAAGAATTGAACAAAAATTGGGCCAAACAGGATCAACACCACGTGAATTATTGACAAAATTTCCATTTGCAAAGAAAAGATTGATCGTGGCGTTGAAGATTTTTACTTCTGCAGATCCTCTGGGTCTTTTGATTAGTTGTTATACACTCTCTGAACTGTGTCACAAAATTTCCATTTGCAAAGAAAAGATCGATCATGGCGTTGGCGCTGGTAGGTGGAGCCGCTCTCTCGGGTTTCTTCCAGCAAGTATTTGTGAAGTTGGATTCTCAGGAGGTCAGAAACTTCATCAGAGGAAAGAAACTGACTGATGGGTTGCTCAAGAAGTTGAGGATCAAGTTGATGTCTGTTGGTGCTGTTTATGATGATGCCGAGCAAAAGCAATTACGTAACCCACATGTGAGGCTGTGGCTGCACGAGCTTAAAGAGGCAGTCCTTGAATCTGAGGACCTACTGGACGAGATCAAGACAGAAGCGTTGAGGCGGAAAATTGAAGCTGAATTTGGAAGTAGCACAAGCAAGGTACAAGACCTCATCTCTGCTTCTTTGCATGCTTTTGATGAGTCTGTAGACAGCAAAATAGAGGAAATTCTTGAGAGGCTAAGCTTCATTGTAGAACAGAAAGATGCCCTTGATTTGAAAAGAGGTAGTAGACACAAAATCTCACAAACATTGCTTTCAACTTCTTTAGTAGAATGCTCTGATGTGTATGGAAGAGATCATGACAAGGAAACCATCATTCAATTGTTGCTATCAAATGATGTCTCTTGTAGTAAGATTGGCATTATTCCCATTGTGGGCATGGGTGGGATCGGAAAGACCACCCTTGCTCAGCTCTTATACAATGATGATAGAGTGAAGCAGCATTTTGAGCTCCAGGCATGGGTTTGTGTTTCTGATGAATTTGACGTTGTTAAGATCACACAAACAATTTATGCATCAGTCACTTCACGAACCTGTGACACCACAGACCTAAACCAGCTTCAGGTCAAACTCAAAGATGCTTTGGTGGGGAAGAAGTTTCTTTTTGTTCTTGATGATGTTTGGAACGAGAATTACAATATTTGGGATTCCTTAAAACGCCCCTTAGAGTCTGGAGCTCATGGAAGTAAGATCATTGTCACCGCACGGAATGATGGTGTTGCATCTACGATGGGTACTCTTCAAACCCACTATTTAGAGCTCTTACTTGAGGAAGACTGTTGGTCTTTATTTGCAAACCATGCCTTCAAAGATGCAAGTGTTATTGTAGATCCAAATCTTGAGGTAATTGGAAGACAAATTGTTAGCAAGTGTAAAGGCCTTCCTTTAGCTGCAAAATCTCTCGGTGGTCTCTTACGCTCTGAACCAAACGTGGAGGAATGGGAAAATGTGCTAAAAAGTGACATATGGGAGTTGTCAGATGCAAAGATTGAAATTCTGCCGGCACTATGGCTAAGTTACCAGTACTTGTCTCCGGTGCTAAAGCGTTGTTTCGCTTATTGTTCTATATTTCCCAAAGATTATGAATTTGACAAGTTTGAATTAATTTTATTGTGGATGGCCGAAGATCTTTTACAACCCCAAAAGAAGACTAGGTTGGAAGATGTTGGAAAGAAATACTTTGATGATCTAATCTCACGGTCATTTTTTCAATACTCACCTTCAAATGATTGTTTCATCATGCATGATCTGATGCATGATTTGGCGACTTGCGTATGTGGGGAATTTTGCATTAGATTGGAAGACCATGACTTCTCATTGGACGTTGTGAGCAAGGGTCGTCATTTTTCTTATATGCAATATTCATCTAATGTTGATTTTGAGAGATGTAACACTATTTATGAAGCTAAGTATCTGCGCACCTTCATTCTTGGCGATCTCTATTCATTGCCAACAGTACGATTTGATCTCCTTGTAGTGCTACAGTGTTTAAGAGTAAAGATGCCCCCCCACATGGGCAAGTTGAAAGATCTCCAAACATTTGGAGGTGAGTTTGTCTTGAGCAAAGATGTCGGGGGAAACATTGATGAGTTAAAGGGGTTTCAGCATTTGAGTGGAAATCTTCATATTTCAGGGCTTCAAAATATCACATGTGCTGAGGATGCTTTGGAGGCCAAACTGAGGGACAAGAAGCTCAGTGAAATACATTTGAAATGGGAAGGTGACGCTATCGATTCTCAAAACGATAGCCGAGTGCTGGGCAACCTGCAGCCCAATACAAACCTAAAAGTATTGGCTATACAAGGATACGGAGGTACGAAGTTTCCAGGTTGGTTGGGAGATGAGTCTTTCTCTAATCTTGTCACTCTCCGACTTGAGACTTGTGGATATTGTTTCTCCCTGCCAGCATTGGGGCAGCTACCGTCCCTCAAAAGGCTTGAAATTGATGGGTTGAATGGAGTGGAATCAGTAGGGTCTGAGTTTTATGGGGGAATTAAACCTGCATTTAAATCTCTGGAGTTTCTGAGTTTCTGCAGTATGCGGGAATGGCAAGAGTGGTGTTTCCCTGGAGGCGGACATTTTCCTAATCTTTGCGAGCTTAGTCTTGGGAATTGTCCCAAACTAACGGGGAAAATACCGTTAGACTACTTCCCAAGACTTGAGCGGCTCAGTTTGCAGAAAGTTAAAATCGTATATTTTGTGGGTGGTGGAGTGTTGCTTGCGCCCAACTTGTGGTCAGTGCCAGAAGATCTGCAAATCTCGCTCCCATCTCTTCAGTCTCTGTCCATAGAAGGGTGTAAAGAATTTAAATCATTTCCAGAAGAATCTAAATTCCCATCCCTCAAAAATTTGAAGATAAAGGAGTGCCCAGAATTTGTGGGTTTCCCCCATGGAGGAGGACTGCAAGCGCCCAACTTGAAGACGATGCAAATCAAAGAATGTAACAAATTCAGGTCACTGCCAAAGGAGATGCACGCTTCTCTCCCATCCCTTCAGTATCTGTCCATAGAAGGGTGTAAAGAATTTGTGGGTTTCCCCCATGGAGGAGGACTGCAAGCGCCCAACTTGAAGGTAATGCATATCAACGAATGTAACAAATTCAGGTCACTGCCAGAGGAGATGCAAATCTCTCTCCCGTCTCTCTTGTCTTTGTGTATATGGGATTCTCCAGAATTGGAATCATTTCCGGAAGGGGGATTGCCCTCCAAATTGCGTTACCTCATTATCTGGAGTTGTAAAAAACTGATGGCAAACCGTATGCGGTGGGGTCTACAAACACTCACCTCTCTCAAATTCTTGGATGTCAGCTTCTCAGAATGTGAAGAAGAAGAAATTGTCGAATCATTTCCAGAAGAGGGGCTGCTGCCAACCACTCTCACTTCTCTTGGAATCTCCCATCATCCGAATCTGAAAACCATTGACGGCAAGGCGTTAAGACACATCATCTCTCTCGAGGAGTTGTATATTTGTTATTGTCCTCAACTCCAGAGCTTGCCAGATGAAGGGCTACCCACTTCTCTTTCTTTTCTACATATCACCGGGTCTGATTTGCTAACACAACGGTGTCAGAGAGACACAGGAGAAGATTGGCCCAAGATTTCTCACATCCCCAACGTAAGGATTAATGACCGAAAGATATGATTTGCAATGGTAAGTAATTCGTCAACGTTCGTTTATGTGTTTATTTATGATCTGGCTGCGTAAATTTTAAATCATAAACATGTTTCAAATGTTAATATTCACGTAATAACAAACAAATTTTACAGGTACTCCTGTCCCATATAAACTTGAAAGTATTTGTGATAGAAAGATACGGAGCTACAAAAATTCCAAATCGGTTAGGAGATGACTCGTTCGTTCTCTCATCTTGTTACTCTATGGATTGTGAATATTGTTTTTCAATGGCAGCATTGGGACAGCTACCATCTCTCAGAAGGCTTGAAACTGATGGGTTAAATAGAGTGGAATTGTTTCAGTGTTGGTTCTACTCTCCCTCTTTTCTTACTGTGTCTTGTGGTGGTTTCATTATACGACAGTTTGTTGTATCGAACTAGTCCTCGGGGAAAAAGGAGCTTCAACAAGTTTACGAAATTACGACCTCTAGTTTCCAAATTTCCTTTTTCAAGTTTTTTTTCTTTTCCAAATAATGTCTATTGAGAGGTAGATTTTGGTACTTTGTGGAATTTGAATTCAAATGCTTGGTTTGTAAAATATGGATGATGAATTTCGTTTCTGTGGAACTATGAATCAATGATCATGCATGAATGTTGTAAGACTAGAGTATCAAAAACCCTCTGTTTACTAATCAATCTCAACGGGACTAAATTCGACTTATTTAATTGGTATTGCAAGATGATATTATCTATTAATCATTGTCTAATCAAATGATTACCATTTCATCATGCCCTCAGGGATGCATAGAGCTACAAAAGTTTTCAAGTTGCTTCGCATCTTTAGGTCTGGAGTCGTGCAATGAAAAGTTTCAAAAACCCTAACAACAAAAATGAAAAGTTTGCAACTTTCGCCATTAAACAATTAAAGGGGAAAAGAATTTGAAACTTTCACGGGATTCTTAGATATAGAACTACTGAATTATATATTAGTTTAGGAAAATTGGCAGGTTTCACCTAGGATTCTTACCTATACAATTATTTAATTTGACACTAGTTTATCAAGAATTGACAGGTTTTAGCATTACTAACGATTTTTTTAACAAATAGCTAAAATTTAACCCGTAATGATGAAAACGAAAAAAACAAAAGTTTGCAACTTTAGCCAAAGTTTGATTCTTTAACCCCCTCCAGGTAACATTTGAACCAATTCGAGCAGTAATTAAACCCATAAGTTGTAGAGAATGTTACAAGTGAACAAGATAAACCAAAATTTCCAGATTTGTATACAAAATATTCAGGCATAACAGGAAATCATAAATACAAATAAACAAGAAAAAAAATGATGAGAAAAAAGAAATACCTGTTGAGAGGAAAGAAAATGGATGGGAGATGAGAAGGGTAATTGTAGGATTCACTGAAGGTGCCACTCTCAGATGCCGAATAAGTGATTTTTAAAGAAGAAGGAGATGATGAAACTTGTTCAGCAAAGTAAGTACGGAAGAAGACTCTGATTAAACTATTAAACAAACAAAATTTAAAAACAGAGAGAGAGAGACTGGGGCAGCCCTGCACATTTAGGTTGAGAATAAGTCGGGTGTAAAATAAAACAATTGATTGTTCTGTAAACTTTTTAATGTAAAAGTGGTTATAGTTTCTTGGGACGAGGATGGTGAAGATTATACGGAGAGGAGGTTGAGAGCTTTCTTCTCCAGGTTTGGCACGGTTGAAGAAATGCTCTTTAAGAACAGAGGTCCTGCGGAAATTGTCATGGCAACTAAGGATGCAGCTGTGAAGGGGTTTCAACATGACGGCGCTGTTCATGAAAAGTTTGAAGGGAAAAAGCAGCAATGATGTACAAGGGTTTCAAAATTTGCTTGTGTATGCCATTACTTTTAGTTTTGGTTTGGTTAAAACGTTACGTACATTCCCATCATCTGATTTAATTTACAGTTCCTAACCTCAACTCACGACTAAAACTGGAATTGCTAAGAAAAACTCGAAATATATTGCAAACCAGATTCTGGATGCAAGCAAAAACATATTCAATTATCAACGAATGGGGACTCTGCAAGATCAATAGCGCACGCAAGCGCAGCAGCCTTGTTCTCACACTCCCTCTGCTCATCAGCTGGAATCGCTGTCAGCGACAAATCCTGATCCTTGTATGAATACATTGTATCATACCGAAAGCTAGTTGGGAAAACAATAGTTCTCAGAGCGAGGGCGATGTCACACTGATGAAAATAGATTAAATAGATATAGACCCCATGAGGAAAAATTCTGAAACTAATGTCTACAGATGCCCGGATGTATCATCAATCGTTATAGATATTACGTTACTTATTATGTGTATTACCAAAAGGGGATACTTACTGTTGAACTTATGTGCATGACACGGGAATAACGCTCAATGTTCATGAGCTTCTCAACCTTGACAGAACCAGGTTTTGAGACCTGCATGAACAAATTCTTAATCGCGTTATTATGGCCACAATATACTTAATGAAAAAACAGATCATGATTAAAATCTTGTAAATATAAGAAACAGTAGTCATGTAAGCCATGAACAGACAAGGCACCAAGTGTAAACTTATTAAGCTAATGCTTAAAGATACATCAATGAAATATTTTTACCTGCCACAGATTGAAAATAGATACCGGGGAGAATAAAATTTAGCATATGCATGGTATTACACTATCGAGAATAAAATTCAACATACAGTAATAATCATACAAATAGGAGAAAGGAAAGATTATAAACCTTCCGGACATCATTCCTCCCCAAGTCTACAAGCATAATATGCTCTGCACATTGCTTTTCATCATTCAAAAGCTGCTTTTCCAGCAATAAATCTTCTTTAGGTGTTTTCCCTCTTCTAACAGTCCCAGCAAGAGGCCGGTTGGTGATCGTTTGCTATTAACAACAATAAGAAACGCACAGCTCAGCAATTTAGCTAATGAAGATTACAACACTATAGTAGGAAAACAAAAGGGACCAAAGAAAACATAAAACGTAGGACATCTTGTAGGAGCTAGCAACAGAATAAGACGAACGCTCAGATGTTAAAAAAATTTGGACTTCCTTTACTTACCTTCTTCACACGTGTCAGAATTTCCGGACTTGAAGCAACCAGTATACAGCCTCTAGCCTGATCATGGAAGTATATACTCTTATAATCTCAAAATTACAAGGTGAGCAAGTAGATTGGAATTTGGAACCAATGACTCACTGAAAACGAGGCAAACCTGTAAATAAGTCATATACGGACTTGGATTAACTATCCTCAATGCTCGGTAAATTTCAAATGGGTCTGCAAATGTTCGCCTCTCAAAACGCTGGCTTAATACAATCTGAAATATATCCCCAGCTAGAATGTGTTCTTTAGCTTCCAAAACTGCCTCCTTATATTCCTCACTTGTCAAGCTTCAGTCCTCCAATTTAGCACCAAAGAGTTGAGTGTTGAACTCTATTGAACCTGCAGGCAGCCTCGGGCTGAAATTGACAGTTGATACATTCTTACATCAACCTTAAGTTTTTTTTTAAAAACAAAAAAAACAAAAAAAGTAATTAACAAGTATGGAGAACTAAGTCCTCCGGCCCTGAGGCGGCCTCGAGTTGAAATTGACTGTTGATTAATCTTATCCCATTCAATTTTACGTAAGCATACATTTATGATTAAAACTAGTATTAAAAATATATATAGAAAAGAAATGTGAAGGAAAGGAGTTGATTACTCACGTGATAATGTCATGCACTCTAGATACCAATGTTTCCAATACATAACACTAGTGTCAACACGGTACATCTACAACCTAACAAAATGTACAGGAAAATATGAGCATACTGATAACCCACAATTCTACTTGCCTAGTCCAAAACTTTGAGACTACGAGGGGAAAAGTAAGCAAAGCATGGTCTTCATTTTTATAAATAACTTCACCACAACTTTACGAGTCTAATGTTTGTTAACGAACCACATTTAAGGAGAAGTGGTTTACTTTGAACTGAGAGGATTAAGATATGAGTACTACAAAAGAATTTAAAGCATGTTATTTGTGTGCTTATCATACCACAAAATGCTTCTGGAAGTTCATCAAGAAGTTGGGGTGTCCATCCCTCCATGATTCTCCGAGGAACAGTCATTGGATCCTCCACGATCTCCTCTGTCCTACAACCTTCTCTGTGGTCCATAACGGTAACCATGTTCTCCTTGGCCACGATTTCAATGGATGGTTGGGCACCAATAACACTGTACCGGCCCTAACAAATGATTGACACCAAAAATTTGTAAGTGATCAATTATTGTCTAGAGTCAGATGCAAACAAATACAAATGATACAAGGGGCTGAGGACGCTTACAACATTGGAGTCGTTGGAACCCGGCTCAACTGACTCAAACAGAAAACTTGGAGCATCTCTATCATCCTCCTTAACCGTACACCGGTAAGCAAGGACAGGAGTTAGATGATCCGAGAATATGCTCTGAGACAGAGGAATTAAATTCCCCTTCTTCGAGGCTTCCACAACTTCTCTGATTCGTCGGCTGCAGTAAAATCAATCGCACAAATCAAAACTCGCATTAGTATAACCAATTCAGTTCCTTACAAACAGACATTGCCTGACAGAATCAAATTTTGAATTCTAAAATTTGGGCAGACTATAATCATATAATGGCCACCACTCTCATTGTTCGGCTAATCGAACCGAAATTAGCATTTTACAATGTAAATCAAAACACAATTAACTAAAAACTTCCTTATTTTCTTCCAGCAAAACAATCATAGATACTCAAATGTAAATGGCTAATACTCAATTATCCACCCAAAGTTCCACATTTTCTCGGAAACCAAACACATCCCAGAAAGAACATGTAATTTAATCAAGTGCTCCAGAAGAAAAATTGAAAATTTACCCAATGAGGCAGATGAGAGGGCCGAGCATCTCAATGTGCGGACACGGGGCGTGGCGCGAAGCAGAGACAGAGAGCTGGAAACTCTGCTATGAAATTTAACGGAGACCTTTGACGGCGTCGGGAGAGTTAACGGCAGTTGACGGGAGCCAAAACGGCTAGGGTTTCCAATTTCCATGGCAGAAGAAGAAGAAAGCAGGTTGGTTTCGAGTTTGAACAGACGAAGTTACGAGTCTAATTTTTGTTAACGAACCACATTTAAGGAGAAGTGGTTTACTTTGAACTGAGAGGATTAAGATATGAGTACTACAAAAGAATTTAAAGCATGTTATTTGTGTGCTTATCATACCACAAAATGCTTCTGGAAGTTCATCAAGAAGTTGGGGTGTCCATCCCTCCATGATTCTCCGAGGAACAGTCATTGGATCCTCCACGATCTCCTCTGTCCTACAACCTTCTCTGTGGTCCATAACGGTAACCATGTTCTCCTTGGCCACGATTTCAATGGATGGTTGGGCACCAATAACACTGTACCGGCCCTAACAAATGATTGACACCAAAAATTTGTAAGTGATCAATTATTGTCTAGAGTCAGATGCAAACAAATACAAATGATACAAGGGGCTGAGGACGCTTACAACATTGGAGTCGTTGGAACCCGGCTCAACTGACTCAAACAGAAAACTTGGAGCATCTCTATCATCCTCCTTAACCGTACACCGGTAAGCAAGGACAGGAGTTAGATGATCCGAGAATATGCTCTGAGACAGAGGAATTAAATTCCCCTTCTTCGAGGCTTCCACAACTTCTCTGATTCGTCGGCTGCAGTAAAATCAATCGCACAAATCAAAACTCGCATTAGTATAACCAATTCAGTTCCTTACAAACAGACATTGCCTGACAGAATCAAATTTTGAATTCTAAAATTTGGGCAGACTATAATCATATAATGACCACCACTCTCATTGTTCGGCTAATCGAACCGAAATTAGCATTTTACAATGTAAATCAAAACACAATTAACTAAAAACCCAGAAATTCAATTTCTTTATTTTCTTCCAGCAAAACAGTCATAGATACTCAAATGTAAATGGCTCATACTCAATTATCCCCCCCCCAAGTTCTACATTTTCTCGGAAACCAAACACATCCCAGAAAGCAAATGTAGTTTAATCAACTGCTCCAGAAGAAAAATTGAAACGAGCAACAAAAAAAATTACAAAGGTCGGGAAGAAAGAAGACAATGCGAAGATGAAAATTAAAGGAATCAAGCGAAGGAGGAAGGGTGCCAATGTCGGTAATGTACATAGTATTGCCTACCGGAATAAACATTACAAGGAGAAGGACCCGCATAGGGCTCCATATGAGCAACCAAAGACGATTGACTCGTCATGTGATGGGTAGCACCAGTGTCGGGATGCCGAAGTGGGTCAGGCTACTGTTCAAACTGGGTTGTAGCAAAGGGTGCGGCCTGATCAGGCCCACAGTACCTGTGCGGGCAGGTCTGGATATGCTGGAACGTATTGCAGTAATAGCACCAAAGAGGGCCTAGGAACAGGCCAGCTGAGCTGAGAAAAATTGGGCAGAAAATTGGGCCGAACAGTAGCAAAGGGCTGCGCCAGTTTTTGTTGATGGGGATGTTGCCAATGATGCTGGAGTGGGCCCGCAGCATTAAAGGGCCGACCACCACCACTAGAATTAATTTATTGACAAGTGAAATCCAAAAAGCACCCAAAAATTAGGTAGAGATTTTTACTTTATAAGAACGAGTGGTTCACATGTGTTGTAGATTTGAATGCGGTTTTATTTCTACAAGTCATCACCCTTGATGTTGGTGAAGACGAGATCCTCCTGGGTCTTTGATTAGTTGTTAGAGCATCTCTAAAAGAGATGTCAAATATAATATGTCAAAATTTTATTTGATGGATGATGTGACAAATTGAATACAAGTGCTAAATTCTCTTCTTTTCCAATTGATGTGTCAAATATTTATTTTATTATTTTATTGGACCTAGAGTTACATTAACTATTAAAAAATAATCAAAATTAGTTTTAGTTTTTATTCTATTGGTTGTTAATGAGACTCATGCATTAAAAATTAAATTAAATATATTTGACTCTTTTTTTTGCTATAAAAAATGTAGCTAGAAAGTAAGGAATTAAATGACTCACATGCCACATTATATATGGCAACACTTAAATATCTTTTAATCATATTTGGCATATTTGAAGGAGATGGGCTTATACATTCTCTCAACTCTATCACCAAATCTCACGATGGTCTCTTACGCTCTGAACCAAATGTGGAGGAATGGGAAAATGTGCTAAAAAGTGACATATGGGAGTTGTCAAATGCAAAGACTGAAATTCTGCCGGCTCTATGGCTAAGCTACCAGTACTTGTCTCTGGTGTTGAAGCGTTGTTTGCTTATTGTTTGATATTTTCCAAAGATTATGAATTTGACAAGTCTGAATTAATTTTGTTGTAGATGACTGAAGATCTCCTACAACCCAAAAAGAAGACTAGGTTGGAAGATGTTGGAAAGAAATACTTTGATGATCTAATCTCACGGTCATTTTTTCAATACTTGTCTTCAAATGTTTGTTTCATCATGCATGACTTGACGACTTAAGTATATGGAGAATTTTGCATTAAATTGAAAGACCACGACTTCTCGTTGGACGTTGTGAGCAAGGGCCGTCATTTTTGACTAAAGGCTATGGCAGGTGTGCCTGCTTTCTAACGGACTTGGATTGTCTACCCTCCTAGTTGTGGTGCCCTTCCATGCCCTCTTATTTTGTGCGGTCACGGTTAAGCCATGTTAATATTTTATATTATTTTTTTTATAAAAATAATAAAACAAAAAAAAATAGTAATATAAAATGTTGGCGTGGCTTAACCGTGACCACAAAAACAGGAGGGCACAGGTACCAAAATTGGAGGGTAGACAATCCAAGTCCCTTTCTGACTGCTTCCAGCCGCCATAATACGGCCCTGTATATAATGCACTACGCTTAGTCCTGTATCATTATACCTATACGAAAACTTCAGTTGATGGGCACTGTTTACCAACAGTGATTTCACGAAAATACCTTTTATTTTTCTTCCCTCTTTATTTTTTAATGTCAAACAGTGGATTTACACATTTCCCCTTACTATTTGTTGGCTGGGGGTGCCACCACGTCTTTAAAGAGACCAGTTTGTTCCGTTTGCGTCCACAATCTCTCCAGTTCTCTCTCTTATAAACCACGAACCGAAAAATCCTCTCTAAAAAAACCATGAACCCCAGTACAATCTCTCTCAAAACCTGTCAACCACAACACAATCCGGTCCCGATTCGAAGAAAGCTTTAAGCCCAGAAAAAGTTAGATTTCATGGTGAGTTCTCCTACCGATTTGGGGCTTCTTTTTTTTTTTTCTTTTTTTTTCCTTGGGTAGCATGCAGTCTTTTCTGAGTTAATGGTCGAGGGCTTTGTTATAAAAAAAAAGTAGTGGTTGTGGGTCAGGTATGAGATTTTTCAGGTACTCAAGATTCATGAATTCTAGATGTGTTGAATTTGGTTTTGTTTTTAACTAATTGCATGCTTCATAGAATTAATACAAATACAAAATGGAAAAAAGCTTTTCATCCATAAATAATACTATTTTTTTTTTAAAAGTTGTCTTGAGTTCAATAGACTTTTTTTTTTTTAAGTTATCTTGAGTTCATTTTTTTAAAATAATATAATTAAACAAGTTTTTAAGATCTAAAACTTGAATAGTAACTTCAAAAGTGTTTTTCAATTTTAAAAGTTAGATTCAAACAAAGTATTAGCGGGTTCTAAACTTTTGGGATTATTGAATTCAGTGTTTTATTTAGTTTGCTTAGGTTTGATTATATTGAATTTGAATTTGGTATTTTGTTTAGGTTTATTATATTGAAATCAGAGTTTCAATTTAGGGTTTTGTTTAGGTTTAATCTAAAAGCTGCTTCGGAGCCCTCTGTACCCTAGAAGCTGCTTCGAAGATCTAATCTTTCAGTAATGACCAGTTTATCTCCAAAAACTGTTGAGTGATTCTCATCTTTCAGCTTTCAACTTTTTTTTTTAATTTTCTTTTTTGCCAAAAACATAAATAGGCTTTAAAGTCTTTGTTTTAGATTTGTGAAATGTGGAGAACTTTGCAAATTGCAGTTTCTTGGTGCCTGACTTTGATCTTTCTATTTAGGGTGAAGGGAAATGGGCTTAAAGGTAGGTGAGTTTGCGATTTATTGTTGTGATTATATGCCCAGTTCTTTTTCTTTCTTTTTTTTCTTCATTTTTTAGGAATGAAATGATGTGTTGGAATCTTCTCGGTTGCTAAAAGTCTGAATATGTAGATATTGTGAATTGATACTAGTTCTATTGTTGTGATTATATGTCAAGATGACAAGAAATTTTTCAACGTGTTCAGAATACGGGGTGATACATCACGTGTCTTTATACAAATTGTGATATTCTTGTGGTAAAAAGTTAACAGCATAAAAAATAAAATTTTCTGCCACTTATATAATAACACGTGGTATACCACTTGTGTTACAGACACAAGGAAATTTTTTTCCAAGATGACACTCATGCTCAAAAAAATTGGATGGAGAACTACATTTATTATTGTAGTTATGTAAAAAAATGTGAGGAAATTTTAATGTAGTAATTGAAAACAGTTTTTTAAATATAAATATAATTACTAAAAACATAATATTCTCAAGGTATTGATCTAAATGATTACTTTTGGGTTCATCGTTTTCAACGCAATGGGTTCTTTTACAAGGCCGAAAAAGGTTTAAGTTTCAAACCTTATGAAACTGAACCAAGAATTAAACACTATTTATAAAATTTTGACCAATTAGTAGACACCATTCATGAAACTAAATAAATAAGTAGATACTATTTATGAAATTGGATCAATAATTAGACATTTTGTATGAAACTAGATCAATAAGTAGACATTATTTATGAAACGAAAAGAAGAATTAGGCACTAATTACAAAACTAAACCAATAGGTGGAAACTATTTATAAAACTGGACTATACACTATTTATGAAACTGGATTAAGAACTAGACAATATTTTTGAACCATGACTAGGGATGGCAATTTAAGCCGTCAAACCCGATCCTTGCAGGTAACCGACCTGAACAGTTCGGTTTCCGGGATAAAATTTCGGGTTCTTTACGGTTATGGGTAAACGTTGGGTAAATTGTGGGGTGTCGGGTTCGGTTATGGTTATTAGGGGTATCCGCTCCGAACCCGTAAGAATGAAATCCCTATTTTTTTTTCTCCAGCAACTTTAATACTTCATGGGAGACGTGCTGTGCACACTTCAAAGCCTTTTGAGTTCTTCCAGAAAACACACCTCACTCTATCTCCATGTTCTTCCCATTTTTGTGCTATGTGCTTCGCCCTTCCACAAGCACCACATACACGCATGTACACATGAAAAACAAGGACCACACCACCATTTTCTCTCCCTCATCCCTCACCTTTCTCTTCTTCCCGTGCTCTCTCCCTCACCTCATTTCTCTGCAACTCTCTCTCTCGGTCTTTCTCTCCCTCTCCTCATTACTCTCCTCACCTCTCCCAAGCTACGCACACACGGCACCACCACCCACACCACCCAGAGCCCTCAAACCACACCCTCTAGACCCCTACCATCTCTGCAATCTCACTCTCTCCTCGTCCCTTTCGAACCATCACCTCAAACTCCCCCGAGAACCAACCACCGAGACACCACCGGCCTCCTCGTCCCTCTCACTATTTAATCAGTTAAATTTTAGCAAGTATGTTAACACTTGCTTAATTTTCATAAGAAAGAAATATTATATATTCAGGGAACACCGTTACCCGATGGGAAATCCGTTACCCGACGGGTTTGGTTACGGGGAATACCCGTTCGGGTTTTTTACTGTTTCGGGTACGGGAAAAACAAACGAGTTCAGTTATGGGGATGACACATCCGAACCCAATCCGTCCTGTTGCCATCCCTAACCATGACCAAGAATTAGACACTATTTTTGAAAGTGGACCAATAATTTGGCACTATTTATGAAACTGGACCAATAATTTCGCCTAGCTCGTCCCACCGAGGTCCGTCATATCTACAAGCTCGACCTCTTTGTGGCCAATAAGTCATCCCTCTCCTCCACCGTCTTCACATCCCCTCCTTTCCAGTCCTTCACTGTCTTCGTCCTTGAAGTCTCTCAGACACCTTTCGTCGAGAACCTTCAGTTCAACAATCGGCCTACCCACCCACCATCAAAATCCTCCATATGGACCTCCCAATCGACGACCCAAAATTTGTTTGGATCCAACAGTGAGGGCACGGTTGGTGCTGGGTTTGTGCTATAAGAGGAGCAAGGGAGTGCAATAGGAGGAATGGGTTGGGGAAGATGCTGCAATCAGCAGCGATGGGGAAGATTTCTGTTGTTGGTGGGCGCAAAGAAGATAATGGAGGGAGGGAATTTTGGGGTTTTGGGGGAAGGGAAGGGGCTAGGTCTTTGGGGAAGGAGAAACGGCTTGGTGTCGATGCATCAACCAACACCATAAAGTATCTAAATGGTCCGCATGTTGGTTGGATAGGTCCACAAATATCCCCAAGAATCATCTAATGAAATTTAGGAGGGTTGTGAATAATCTTTGTAATTGAGGGTTGATTATTCAACTTCTCCAAAGAACACGCTTTGCATGGCGGGAATCCAACATAGGGAGGTAACCGATGCCCACGAAATGTTTTGAGGATATGGCGCATCACATCCAGGATGTCTCAAACAGTCATGACAAAGCAGCAAAGTGCTCTAGAACTCAAGCATAAGGTTAGCCACATGGTGGGCTTTTATGCCTCGAATGGTTGGTATGTACAACTCACTTGGAAGACGTTCCAACTTTTCGTGAATACGCTCCTGGCCATATTCGTGCGAAGTGATACAAAGAAATTCAGAACCATTATCTTCAGTGGTTTCAACATGATATTGATTATCTCGAATATCTTTAAAACTCAGCAATGTTCTTTTGGAACGTGGAGAATGGAGTACCTCTTAATGGTTAAGATTGTACCATTGGACAACATGATTCGTGCTTTTCCATATCCTTCAATCAAGTTGGATGAGCCTAAGAGAGTTGTCAGAGGTGCTTTCTTGAGTATAAAGTTAGTAAAATAGAGTCGCTCACGCAAGATGATGTGCGTGGTAGCACTATCAACCATACAACTAACTTCCCCACTAAACATATCTAAAACTAAATTGATTGAATTGGTCACATGTATAAATATAATTCCTATTCATTCAATTAAGCAATTCGAGAAATAATATCCATAAAATAACAATTCATAATTCAATACAACCCAAAACCAAATAAATTATTCTAAAGACTTAGAAAAATTATTCAAAATTAAACCATAAACCTAGAAAAATAGGGGAGGGGGCTGGCCACTCCTAGTGGGTTCGGCCACTAGGGGTAAAACACCTTAAAACATGTCTAATTTATTCATCCATAGGCGTTGACGCCTCTTGAAAATCTGATATCTTCATTGATATAGTAGCATCTTCTGGATGGTCCACTTGTTCAAGTTCGACATGTCCCTAAAACAGAGGGTACAAAAAAAACGTGATTAGTCATATGGTGATCTATCGACATATATCGGAGAACATTCGAGTTCTATAGACATGTATTGGTTTAATTTATGCATGAAACCTACAGGTTTTGTGTGGTAAGTTTTGAATGAAAACTTTAGGTTTAAAAGGCACTAAATATGAAACTACCAGTTCAATTTAGTTTTATGAACGATTAGTTCATGAAGGAGAGGTTCCTACAAGAAACATATAATGCAATATGTTGATTTAAGTGTAATGTATTTGAGTTTCTTCGGGAACTCAAGTGTGAGAGTTTTGTTACCAGGAAAGTATGTCAACGGTTCAAAGTATAAAAATAAATTATTGAATTGATAATGTTAAAAGTAATCTTCAGGTCAATAATTTTGGATTTAATTATCAGGTTAATGGACTGCGGGTCACTTTTAATTAATTTAATAGAACAGGACCAAATGGGGTCGCTCGTGGAAGCAATAATAATAAAATTCAGATTAAAATTATTTAGAATGCTAAATAATAGCATAGGGTCGAAAAAGGCATAGCCCAAAAAGGGTTTGGGCTCGATAGCAGCCCATAAATGGCTACAGGCCACAGGCCGAGACAGGTGAGCTCAGCAGCAGCTGCTGGCATTTAGGCCGAATAAGGGGGGCACGGGTTAGGCCTAACAGAATGCTGGCCTTGGGTTCGCGTGGAAAGCCCAGCCGAGGTTGGGTCCGGGTTGGAGCAAGCTCAACCCAACAGACAGGGTTGCAAGAAACGAGTCGGGGCAACATGGCATAGCCTAGTGGGCTAGGAACTCGCAAGACATCATGCCAAAAGGTTGCAAGCTTTTGGTTTGGGCTAAGGGACTTCAGGCCGATTAGTTGGATCAGGCTCTAAGGATTTGGGATGTTTGGGTCAGTGCAACAAGCTTAAAGGCTGCTGCCATGTGGTCCACTCGACTAGGCTTCAGACCAGTGGTGGTCCAATGGTGCCATGGTGAGGGTGCGGCGGTGTTGCCGCACAATGCCCAACGCAAAAATTGTTTTTTTTTTTCCGACATGGTTAGGGTTTGAACAAACCCCTTGCTTCTAATTTATTTATTTGCTTTGACTCACAATTCCACAACAATTTAATTGCGTAATGCATGAAACATATATATGTTTACAAATATATGAACATATGCAATATATGTATCGTAAGGAAAATATAAACAGAGGGGTTTATGCATCATGGGGAATGTTTTCATACTTTGTAGACATTTCAAATATCTTCCTTTATTTTAAGCGTACCTGATTATAGCCTCCTCCTACGATCCGTCAGTTCCTTAGCTTTTGACAAGAGCGTGCTGATAACGTGTTGTAAGACTATCTAACTGAGCTATCTAAGGAATAGAGAGGGGGCCGGCGGTAGCAAGAGGGAGAAGAGAGATTTAATTGTGAGGTGTATTGTATCATCCCCATTCTGCCTTTATTTATGGTAGTAGAATAGGCAAAAACCTTACCTTTTTAGGATTACAACTCTTAATAGGTAATCAACTTCTAATAGAAATATAAGAGATATTTCTAGACCTACTAGGATTTACACAATCAAATTCTTATTCTAACTATGACTGCAACAATTAAGTCTTCTTTTTTTGTGGTTTTGGAAAATGTACCTATGTTTTGGTGCAATAATTTTTTTATTATTATGTATGAATGTACCCATGTTTATATGTATACAATATATTAGAGAGTATAATTTATCCTTTAATATTTCTAATTCCACAAATTATGAATTTTATTTAAAATCTCATTAATATAAACAACTACAACTGCAAGTGGCCTTTTACCACAGTGTTGGAAAGGTGTTGTGCCCTTACATGACTGTGTGGGTTCGAACCCCGTCAGTGGCTAATTTAACATCTAAAATTACAAACAGAGATGAAAACAAGTTTAATAACAATTAACGATTTTGTTATTGCATGATTCAGTGAGTTTCTTACTAAATAATATCGTAGAGGAGAAATGATCACTTGTAGGAAATGATTCAATGAGTTTGTTACTGGATAACATTTGATTCATTTTTTATTTGCTCAATAAAACGACTGAAAAGAAATTAGAGTGTATAAGTAACAAATTAATGAGAGTATGTAAAATGTAAAAAGAAATTAGAGTATGTAATGGGATCGTTAACAACATAATCAAGAATAATCATTATGTTTATCTCATTGAATCAGCATCTTCTATTTGTGAAAGAATGTGATAAACATAATGATGTCTAAATTCAGAAGTTGGAATACAATTATGATTCATTGAGTTTCTGATGTAAGTTGATGTCTAACTTCAGAAGTTGTACAGCTATAGAGTATGCTATTTATTTCATCTTATACTCCATATTAGTGCTTAGAGATAAGCAAAAGGATGTATTGGAAACTTCATCAAGTAGCCCTTTTGTTTAATGGTTTTCCGGTTGATGTTTTGATTAAAGGAAAACTAATGAAAATGACTTGAAAACTTTGAGTTTTAACGATAAGAACAAAATAAAGGGTAAAGTGAATAGTACCATGATTGATTTTTTAGTGTAAAAATATGATTTTTCGTTAAAGTGAACAGTACTTGAAGTTTTTTGTTAAAGTTCTCTTTGCTTAATGGTTGCTCTTTTGCGACTGTATAGGTAATCAGAGCTACAGTGAAGCACGAAGAGACAAGACAGGTTGAGTTGAAGGCAAAGGCTCAGGCTATGCGGCAATGAAACCCGAATTAAAGCAGTAAGATATTCAAGAGACAAGACAGGTTGAGTGGAGGCAAAGGCTCAGGCTATGCGGCAATGAAACCCGAATTAAAGCAGTAAGATATTCTTCTTATTTCTCCATTATAGGTCCGTAAAATTAGTGTGTAACTTATGAAAGCCGGAATTGAAGCAGTAAGATGTTCTTCTTCATTGTTATGTTGTTACAAACAGAAGGACGTGATTGTCTGCTGAGGATAGGATATTTCAGATTTTAAAAGTTTTGTATTCAATATTTTTCTGATAGAGTAGTGTCCCCAGAAAATAGATATAAATTTCATCACACTCCCTACGATGCAGTGGGGTGTGAATTGGAATTTTGCGTAAAACTGAGGATTTGGAGTTGTTTTCTGTGTTGATTATGAATTTTAGGTAACTAAATTGGTGGTTTCATATACCAATTCCAATTGTTAGATAGTAGATTTTTTCTTCACTTTGGAAAAGTGCCTAGCTGAGATTATTTTGAAGTTCCCTTTCATTATAATATTTTGATTTTGATAAGAGCTTTGTCTACATTTTTTTTGTTGACTAATGGTTTACCCGGTTAAAAGGAACTCTTTGAGACTATGTGAATGTATTTTGTGGATGAATATGAATAGTTAAATTTGTCCGATTTAAGTTAATTGCAAAGTTGAGTATTTTTTCCAAGTTATGTTAATAATTCTACCTAAAATTTCTGTAAGTTCGTGGTTGGGTTTAAGTTATGTTTAAATTTATCGATATTTTTACACTAAGGGGAGGGGTAGTTCGGTTAAACCACACAATGGCCAGCCTAATTTGGTATCGAATTCGCCATTTATGAGATTCGAATCCGAGTGAAGAGGATTACCACCAGACTGTAGTACTGAGTGACAGTTATGTTTGAAATTTAATTGTAAATGTTTTACCCCAATTTGCTAAATTTTTTGTTTTGTATTTTTTTTAAAATTAATTATGTATGAATTTACTTGAAAATGGTCATATGAATTTGGTATAAACTTGAACAGAGATGGCTAAAAGATAAAACACTAGGTTTTATTAGAAAACATGGATAATTCAAGTGTCAGTACAACTGCATATTGTTTACTTTAACACCAAAATTTTGTGCATACCTTCATGCGGTTTTATACAAAAATGATTGGATTTATTCATCCTGAATTCACTTCTATTATTAATAATTCTACCTACATGACATGCTTTAATGATTAGTCAGTCAATTTTGTTAAATGTGGTGCATGTAAAGATTGGATACATTGAGGAGTTACTCGTCTCTATCTGGTGAAAAGGAATTACCAGAACTCATGAAAGTGGCCATGATGTTTGAGGAAAAGATCTGTACTTCTGCCACCAGCCAGGTACTTATCTATGACATATTTAATTACTTACATAACTTGATCGTTTCTGTTTCAACTCTGTTTGCGTTATGAATAGCAACGCTTTCCAAATTTAACATGGATTTATTTTTATAGTGAAATTATCTACAGAAATTTCTCTAAAGAGGCTTACAATGGAGGGACATTGATTCAGAACATAGTGGACAAGTCTTTACAAGCTAATTCTGCCGGTAATAGAAACTACGCCCTTTCTCTCTGCTTGCATGCTTTTAACATAGGGAGACATTGAAATTGTATTTTAGAATTAGCTTTCTTTTTTATGTTCAACTGCCTGGAAAGGGTTCTTGAAATTGTATTTTAGAATTAGTATTTCTCTTGATTCAAAACAAAAGCTCTATAATTTCCTTCCTACATTCCACATATATGTACACAGTATTGCCTATCGTAAATATATTTACAAATTTTTCTGTTTTAGACGGTTTTGACATAAGGGACCTCTGTTTCATATGTATTTATTTTTTAAAACATTTTAAACACTCGCAGCAATGTGCGCGCACTTTTGCTAGCATTCTCTAAGAGCACTTCCAGCCCAGCTAAGTCCCCTAGGCGATGAGCTCTGGAATCCCCTCCCCCCAAAAAAACAGCTCAAGCCCATCCCAACACTTGGGCTCCTGCCCACTTTTCCCTAGGTCCGATTTGACAGGCCCAGCCATTAGGTAGTGTGACATCACCTTTGACGTTATGATGACATCAGCTATAATAAAAAAAAAACTATAAAAAATTCATAAAAATGAATTGAAAATAAAATAAAGTTATTTTTTTTTACTATAAATACCTAACCATATTCTTCCACCTTGCACCGTATTTTAGTATTTTCAAATATTTTCAACCAATCTTTTATTATTATTCGAAATTTAAAATAAAATAAATTTTTATTATTTTATAAAATAATATTTTAATATCAGTAGCCTGGGCTACTCAATTTAGGGATAGAGTTGCTCTAAAAAGTGGAGTAAAAGGCAGCCGACGAGAAATAACTTGTGTTAAATATAACTAGCATATGGGCACACAGAAAGTATGACAAAAAATTTTATTTTTGTTTTTGAAGTAGAAGGAGAGAGGAAGAGAGTGATAGATAATGTGGTGGGAGTGGGAAGTTTTTTTTTTATTTTTTTTTTATTTTTTATAATTAGAGATATATTAGGATTACATGTAGGTGAAACTTTGGAAAAAAAAAAGCAAAATTTGGTTGTGTGAAATTACATTTCTGCCTCATATTTCTTATTTATTTTCTTTTTAAATTAGAGAGTTAAACTAGTAATTTCATAAGATTTTGGTTGACAATGAGTGTTTTATTAATTAGTAGAGATAAAGTCAATCTTTGTTTAATATCAATCCAACAACCCTTGGTTTGAATTTGTTTATTTGTAGCGAAAACTAACCATAGTTTTTGTTGCATTGATATTGCTAGCTAATTTGTGATTATCTTCTCCTAGCAAAACTCAATTCCATTTGCAAAGAAGAGATCGATCATGGCGTTGGTGGTGGTAGGTGGAGCCGCTCTCTCGGGTTTCTTCCAGCAAGTATTTGTGAAGTTGGATTCTCAGGAGGTCAAGAACTTCATCAGAGGAAAGAAACAGACTGATGGGTTGCTGAAGAAGTTGAGGATCGAGTTGATGTCTGTCAATGCTGTTTATGATGATGCCGAGCAAAAGCAATTAAGTAACCCAGTTGTGAAGCAGTGGCTGCATGAGCTTAAAGAGGCAGTCTTTCATGCTGAGGACTTACTGGACGAGATCAAGACAGAGGCATTAAGGTGGAAAATGGAAGGTGAATTTGGAAGTAGCACTAGCAAGGTACAAGACCTCATCTCTGCTTCTTTCCATGCTTTTGATGAGTCTGTAGACACCAAGAGAGAGGAAATTATTGAGACGCTAAGCTTCATTTCAAAACAAAAAGATGCCTTTGGTTTGAAAGAACGATGTAGTCGCAGAATCTCACAAACATTGCCTTCAACTTCTTTAGTAGAAGGCTCTGATGTATATGGAAGAGATCATGAGAAGGAAACCATCATTCAATTGTTGCTATCAGATGATGTTACTTGTAATAAGATTGGCGTCATTCCCATCGTGGGCATGGGTGGGATCGGAAAGACCACCCTTGCTCAGCTCTTATACAATGATGATAGTGTGAAGCAGCATTTTGATCTCCAGGCATGGGTTTGTGTTTCTGATGAATTTGACGTTGTTAAGATCACACAAACAATTTATGCATCAATCACTTCACAAACCTGTGATACCACAGACCTAAACCAGCTTCAAGTCAAACTCAAAGATGCTTTGGCGGGGAAGAAGTTTCTTTTTGTTCTTGATGACGTTTGGAACGAGAATTACAATATTTGGGATTCCTTAAAACGCCCCTTCGAGTCTGGAGCTCATGGAAGTAAGATCATTGTCACTGCAAGGAATGGTGGTGTTGCATCTACGATGTGTACTCTTCAAACCCACTATTTAAAGCACTTACTTGAGGAAGACTGTTGGTCTTTATTTGCAAAACATGCCGTCAAAGATGCAAGTGTTATTGTAGATCCAAATCTTGAGGTAATTGGACGACAAATTGTTAGCAAGTGTAAAGGCCTTCCTTTAGCTGCAAAATCTCTCGGTGGTCTCTTACGCTCTGAACCAAATGTGGAGGAATGGGAAAATGTGCTAAAAAGTGACATATGGGAGTTGTCGGATGCAAGGATTGAAATTATGCCGGCTCTATGGCTAAGCTACCAGTATTTGTCTCCAGAGTTGAAGCGTTGTTTTGCTTATTGTTCGACATTTCCCAAAGATTATGTATTTGACAAGTCTGAATTAATTTTGTTGTGGATGGCCGAAGATCTTTTACAACCCCAAAAGAAGACTAGGTTGGAAGATGTTGGAAAGAAATACTTTGATGATCTAATCTCACGGTCATTTTTTCAATACTCGTCTTCAAATGATGGTTTCATCATGCATGATCTGATGCATGATTTGGCGACTTACGTATCAGGAGAATTTTGCATTAGATTGGAAGACCACGACTTCTCATTGGATGTTGTGGGCAAAGGTCGTCATTTTTCTTATATGCAATATTCATCTAATGTTGATTCTGAGAGATTTGACACTATTTATGAAGCTAAGTATCTGCGCACCTTCATTCTTGGCGATCTCTATTCATTGCCGACAGTACAACTTGACCACCTTTTAATGCTAAAGTGTTTAAGAGTTGTCAAACTCCGAGGGAATGAAATCAACGAGTTACCTGATTCGATTAGCAACTTGAAGCATCTACGGTACCTTGACTTGTGTTACACTCCAATCCATAAATTACCAGATGCGGTATGCAGTTTGTATAATTTACAAACGTTGTTGGTGTCGGATTGTAGATATCTAGCTGAGTTGCCCACCGTTTTGAGAAGACTTATCCATTTGCGCCATCTTGATTTCAGACTTACAAAAATAAAAAAGATGCCCCCCCACATGGGCAAGTTGAAAGATCTCCAAACATTTGGAGGTGAGTTTGTCTTGAGCAAAGATGCCGGGGGAAACATTGATGAGTTAAAGGGGTTTCAACATTTGAGGGGAAATCTTCATATTTCAGGGCTTCAAAATATCACAAGTGCTGAGGATGCTTTGGAGGCCAAATTGAGGGACAAGAAGCTCAGTGAAATACGTTTGAAATGGGAAGGTGACACTATTGATTCTGAAAACAATAGCCGAGTGCTGGGCAACCTGCAGCCCAATACAAACCTAAAAGTACTGGCTATAGAAGGATACGGAGGTACAAAGTTTCCAGGTTGGTTAGGAGATGAGTCTTTCTCTAATCTTGTCACTCTCCGACTTGAGACTTGTGGATATTGTTTCTCCCTGCCAGCATTGGGGCAGCTACCGTCCCTCAAAAGGCTTGAAATTTATCTTTTGAATGGAGTGGAATCAGTGGGGTCTGAGTTTTATGGGGGAATTAAACCTGCATTTAAATCTATGGAGTTTCTGAGTTTCCGCAGTATGCAGGAATGGCAAGAGTGGTGTTTCCCTGGAGGTGAAGAAGAAGGTGGACATTTTCCTAATCTTTGCGAGCTTCGTCTGCATTGTTGTCCCAAACTAACGGGGAAAATACCGTTAGACTACTTCCCAAGACTTGAGCGGCTAAGTTTGCAGGAAGTTAATATCGAATCCCTTGCTTGTTTGCATGAATGCAATAAATTCAATATTGAACTCCCATCCCTCCGTGAGTTGGAAATGTCAGATTGCCCGAATCTGGTATGTTTTGTGGGTGGTGGAGTGTTGCTTGCGCCCAACTTGAAGGAGATATCTATGTGCCGTTTTAAAAACTTGTGGTCAGTGCCAGAAGATATGCAAATCTCGCTCCCATATCTTCCGTCTCTGTCCATAAAAGGGTGTAAAGAATTTAAATCATTTCCAGAAGAATCTAAATTCCCATCCCTCGATGATTTGAAGATAATGGAGTGTCCAGAATTTGTGGGTTTCCCACATGGAGGAGGACTGCAAGCGCCCAATTTGAAGACGATGGAAATCAAAGAATGTAACAAATTCAGGTCACTGCCAGAGGAGATGCACGCATCTCTCCTGTCTCTTCAGTCTCTGTCCATAATGTTTTGCAATGAATTTAGATCATTTCCGGAAGAATCTAAATTCTCATCCCTCTTTGATTTGAAGATAAAGGAGTGCCCAAAATTTGTGGGTTTCCACCATGAAGGACTGCAAGCGCCCAACTTAAAGATGATGGAAATCAAAGAATGTAACAAATTCAGGTCACGTCCAGAGGAGATGCACGCCTCTCTCCGGTCTCTTCAGTCTCTGTCCATAGAAGGGTGTAAAGAATTTAAATCATTTCCGGAAGAATCTAAATTCCCATCCCTCTATTATTTGAAGATAAAGGAGTGCCCAGAATTTGTGGGTTTCCACCATGAAGGAGGACTGCAAGCGCCCAACTTGAAGGAGATGGAAATCTATGAATGTAACAAATTCGGGTCACTGCCAGAGGAGATGCACGCCTCTCTCCCGTCTCTTCAGTTTCTGTCCATAGAAGGGTGTAAAGAATTTAAATCATTTCCGGAAGAATCAAAACTCCCATTCCTCTATTATTTGAAGATAAAGGAGTGCCCAGAATTTGTGGGTGGAGGAGGACTGCAAGCGCCCAACCTGAATACGATGGAAATCGAAGAATGTAACAAATTCAGGTCACTCCCATCTCTCCGGTCTTTGATCCTACGGGATTGTCCAGAATTGGAATCATTTCCGGAAGGGGGATTGCCGTCTAAATTGCGTTACCTCGGTATCCGGAGTTGTAAAAAACTGATGGCAAACCGTATGCGGTGGGGTCTACAAACACTCACCTCTCTCAAATACTTGGATGTCGACTTCTCAAAATGTGAAGAAGAAGAAATTGGCGAATCATTTCCAGAAGAGGGGCTGCTGCCAACCACTCTCACTTCTCTCAGAATCTCCGATCATCCGAATCTGAAAGCCATTGACGGCAAGGCGTTAAGACACCTCATCTCTCTCGAGACGTTGAAGATTTCTTTTTGTCCTCAACTCCAGAGCTTGCCAGATGAAGGGCTACCCACTTCTCTTTCTCGTCTAGATATCTTCAAGTGTGATTTCCAAATCGGTTAGGAGATGACTCGTTCGTTCTCTCATCTTGTTACTCTTCGACTTATGGATTGTGAATATTGTTTTTCAATGGCAGCATTGGCACAGCTACCATCTCTCGGAAGGCTTGAAACTGATGGGTTAAATGGAGTGGAATTGTCCCTCTTTTCTTACTGTGTCTTATGGTGCTTCTATTATACGACAGTTTGTTGTATCGAACTAGTCTTCGGTGAAAAGGTAGCTTCAACAAGTTTGTTTCCAAATTATGTCTATTGAGAGGTACATTTTGGTACTTTGTGGAATTTGAATTCAAACTTTTGGTTTGTTAAATATGGATGATGATTTCGTTTCTGTGGAATTGTGAATCTTTGATCATGCATGAATGTTGTAAGACCAGAGTATCGAAAACCCTCTGTTGTTTACTAATCGATCTCAACCGGTCTAAATTCGACTTGTTTAATTAGTATTAACAAGATGATCTTATCTATTAATCATGTCTTATCAAATGATTACCATTTCATCATTCCCTTAGGATGATTACCATTTCATCATTCCCTTAGGGATGCATAGAGCTACAAAAGTTTTCAAGTTGCTTTGCATGTGTAGGTCTGGAGTCGTGCAATGATATGTACGTGAAAATTATGAGCAAACAAAAGTAAACAACTCTTAGACATAAATTCTGGCTGCCAGAAATCTCAGTAGTACCAGAGAATATAAGCTTGTAAAAGTATCTAATTCTCAAAACAGAGGAAACAAGAGAGAGAAAATCTACATATTAGTACCCCTAGTTGGCCGACATGCATATCCATACCAGCAATTTTCCCTGTTTGATGCCTCTGGGGGTATTTGATATTTGGGAATCGAAATCCGAAACCAGTACAAGAGGAAAGAGATCAGCTTCTCATAGTAGGTGTCCCTGAAGTTATTGCCTCAGCATGATTCAGGGGCATCCTCATTCGATTAATTTCTCTGTTGTTCAACTTTGCAAGCCATTCTGCAATAACATCCTGCAAGGTTCTTCCCAACAGTGCAATACATTTCTCAGTGATAACTTGTTCATGTCGATTGTTTTCATGTGCCGAAGTAGGGATTCTAGAGATGGTCAGTTCTGAGATTGGTTTAAAAGTCTCGCGACTGCACACGCAGTGAGAATCACTTTGTGCAACCCCTGCGTGCCAATATGTACCACAAAATGTCTGATCACATCCTAAACAGTGTTGAGGTACACTGTTATTGGTTCGTGAGGCGTCATTCCTTCGCATGCTTGACATTGCAGATGGATAGTGGTTTGATTGCAAACCCCACCATATTCAGTACCACATTGAGGGCATAGATTTGACGCATTACCAGCTTCTTCATCCACCTGAGGGCGAGCCGTTATTCCTTGAAGATGTTTTCCAGAGTTTACAATTAAGATTATATTGTATTGTTGCATGATAGCCTAAAATTTCCACTTCGTCATTGGGGCAAAAAATCCGCTTTTAGTATTTCCTCCGCAATGTTGAGCAAGAAGTGATTTTCGAATCTCAAAACCATGGATGGTGAAGGGTTAAAATACATCATCACTCTTTTAGGCGTTCGCCATTGGTGGGTGTCCTTTTCCTGATAGCAGTGCCACAGAGACAGAAATATTGGGTCAAGGTTGCTCTCGGTTCTTGCAATGGTAATTTTTCAATCTGTACCTTGATCAGTAAACATGCTTACCAATCCAACGCCAACCTTCTTTTTTAAGAATTAAAATTGACATTATTTTTGTCCCTCATGGAGCTTGATAAATTTGCTCGATCACTTTTACATGTTTCTCCTGGGAGTTCTTAAATCATCCTTCTACTACTCAGCGGACATCAATCTGAAACATACGGCTTGTTCAGGTACGCTCTCTTATTTGAAATTCGTTTGTTTTTCTTCTTATGCTGTTTGGTATGGTAAGTTAGTTTTCCCATATCCTTAGACCTCTCAGTCGAACTTCAATTCAATATTGATCATTTACTACAATATCTTCTCAATGTGTTTTGTTCTAATAGTTTTCCTATTTGTTTCTTTTCTCTACCGTACTTTAAACTATCATCACGAACATATGAAATTGCTATCTATAGAGCTTTTCGGTTTTCTGGTATCTGTTATAGCTTAATATGTTCGACCTAGGACAGCCAAAATACATTGCTTGTTTTCTGTTGAGACGCTTCTCTCAAATATGGCCAATTAATGAAGAGCATAACTACGACACCATTAAGCAGACAAAGTTCGTTCTTTTAAGTTTTGTTTACAAAGTTAAGTTTTCCTCTTGGAATCTTCACCTTTCAAGCTATATATTTTCTGGTTCTCAATTCTTACAATTTTCGTTGTTTTGTTGCCAACTTGTTTACCCACCGCCATTCAAAATTTGACTCTTCTTTTGCGCTAAAGTTGATTTGCCCTGAAATTTGCTTAAGATTGCTCAAACGTATTTCTTTTACAATTTTCTCGTGTTTGCTTTAATCGCGTACTGACGTTGGTGATTGAGAAAATGAAATCGTTGATGTCAATGCTCAACTTTACTGCTTACTTTTTGTATAGCTAAGTTTATTGTAGCTCGAGATACCTTCTTTATATGCGAGTAAGTCTTCCACCAAATCAGAAACTATAGCGTTTTAGATACGTTGAAACGTGATTGGAAGATGCGTTGTCATCCATTCTTTTCGATTTCCTGTGTTTGAGTTATATTATTTCCCCCATGATTGAAGTTGTTTCCAAAGTATATTTATTGGGATATTGAGAGGCGCGTTCAGGTACTTTTTAGAATACGACTTGAAACTTTCGGAGCAAGCGCAAACCAGAGTTTACCGTTCTAGTTCCTCTTTTGATTGTACAGTTATATTCTCAATTGTCATTGCCTCGAGATTACTTGGTAATGACGTGATTACACAGTTATATTCTCAACTTGCTATTACCTCGAGATTACTTGGTGGTAGTGATATGATTACACAGTTATATTCTCAGCTTGTCATCATCTCGAGATTACTCGACAATGACATAATTATATTTCAGCTTACACTAGTTACGGCTAGTGTATGATTTTGTATGCATGTAATATAGTGTCAGAGACCCATTAAGTGTGGTACTTCGGGGATGCAATAAATGTGGTTACTTGCAGGTGTTTTAATTTGGGCTTATCCCTATTTTCGGTAGATTTTAATAGTTGAAAACTTGAGTTATGAGCGACTTTATGCATATTATGGATTCGTCACCAATCCATGTGATGGCCATCTGATAGGATTTTTAGTACTTGCGTAAAGAGGGTTAAAAATCACACAAAATACTTGCAAGAGAACAAGGTAGTTGTAGTAAAAATGCTCATGTAAGATCGTTCCCACAAGGATTATCTAAAACAATTTATGTAAAAATAAAATCTTAGTTAATTATTTGAAAACAAAGTTTGAAAAAGTTGTTTTTTTAATCTAAAAATTATAAAGACGAGGTTAATAAAAGTAATTGAGGAAAATCAACAAGAAATCAATTTTAAAGAAATCAAATTAAAAAGAAACGGCTTTGAGAAATAGATTTGTAAAAGCATTAGGGTTCCACCGTCCTCTTAACAATCATTTGTAGATTCACTAATTATTTATGAATTACACATGCAACTTTGAATGTTAGGTTTTCCTAATGTATATTCAACTTGTGTCATTCAAGATAGAGCGTATATCAAACATACAATCCGTCTATAGCATTCAGATCAAATATAAACATGCATGACTCATGATGTTTTGTGAAAACCCTTTGAAAAATCATGCAACCCTTAAGACATGGCATTCGCCCTAAGTGACTTACAATTATTAATCATAAGAAGCATTCCTCAATTTCAAGGTGACATTCCAACAGAAATTGCGTCTGATTGCTTATCTAAACATTCTAATGGTAGCAAAGCATTAAGACATAGGGACTATTTAAATGCGGTGATTAATAATTCAAAGCATTCATGCATAATATCATAAGCAATAAAATAAAAACTACATATTCAAGCTAAGGCTAATGGCTCCGCCCTTGCAAAAGAAAGTTAATTATGCATATTCAACCAAAAGAGTTTTATTGAAATAGAAAAAGAGTGAAAACACCTTGTAGAATAAAGTTTGAAATCTCTTAAGAGCCAAAATTCTCTCTCAGATATCACATTGAAAAGAAGAACATAGGGCTGGCCACAATGGCTTATTTGTACTATGTAGAAAATCCAATCCTTCCTAGAAAATGACTTAAAATAAAACTAGGAGACCAAATAAATTAAAATAAATTAGAAAACATAATCCTAAATTGACTAGGATAATCAACTCAAAATCTGCACAACGATGTTTTGGATCCAAATCTCCTCCAAAAGTGGCCCAAAATAGCTGGATTTAAAGTTTCAAATAATCTGAACACTTCTCTAGAAGGCCACGAACCCAACAGAGGTCATCTTAGGCTCATAAAATCGCAATTAAGCCAAAAAGTCACTTTTCAGCATCACGCATTGCTTTTTTATTTCATCGCTAGAAAATAACCACTTGGTAGAAAAAAACCAAAATTTTGACACGAACAAGCTAAAGGGCTCACGAACGTCCTCCAATTTGAATCACTTTAAAATTCACCTGTTTGATCACGTTTTGCTCCAGAGGATGTCGAATGTTCTATATTGAAAATATAAAGTTAAGTATCAAAATTCTACCAAAATAATTACCAAAACATACTAAAATATATAATATGAAATCGACTCATCACTAGCACATCTCAATTTCTTGCCCACTGAACATCGAAGTTCGGGTGTGTCAGCGAACTAAAGGTTTTTTTTTTTAAACAAACGTTATTATCTAAATCAAGGGGGAGATTGTGAGGTTAGTCTCATAATGGACTAGCAATAATGTGGTTCAAATTCTCCTTTGGTGGAGAATCAAACCTAAGACCTCTTACGTACAAGTGAAGATGAACACTACTAAACCGTAGTACTAAGTGACAACTAGAATATATATTTTTTTTTTAGTTTCTCCCTTTCATCTATTGACTGTTAAGGCAGGAAATTCTTGTATATGTCAATGTACAATATACACTTTTAAATGTAACTGCTGGACTTGCACCCGATAAAATTTCAATGTACTTTGCGGAAATCATGCGTTAAATGGGACCCCTTAAATTAGAGAATGTTTAACAGATGCCCAGCTTTATAAAAAGTAGGGAGAAAGAAAAGTGGAAATTGACAGACCAACAAGCTATAAGAGCAGCTCCAGCCATGCATGTAGGTCGGGGGACAGGGGAGAGGAAAGAGCCCGAGGCCCTGTGAATCAACTTCAGCCTTGAAGAGCCTGAGCTGGTGGAGAAGGCCCGAGTAGAAGGCCTGTCAATTTTTGACAGCCCGTGAGCCCGAGCTCCAAACCCTTTTTTTATTTTTTTCTATCAAGCGCGTGCACCCCACTCGCACGTGGGGGCGCGTCGCCCGACAGCTTTTCAGAAAACCAGTCCACTTTTGCAGTGGTCTCAGTTACCGTTGGGAAGCCACGTGGCTTCCCACGGTCTGTTCGATCTCAACGGCTCCTTAATTTGGACCATTGGATCTCAACGGTAAAAAAAATAAAAAATGTCTTATTTAATATCAACGGTCGATATTAATATGCTTTATAAATAAAGAAAAAATAGTTTTAAAATTAAGAAAAGTTACCGTTGCGGCACGTGGCACAATCTGGAGTGTTGGAATTCAAATTTTCAAAATCCAACGGCAGAGATTAATTATTTGAATAAAAATTAAAAAAAAAGTGGAAAAAATCCGAAACAATTGTAAAAAATCTGAAAAAAAATTTGTAAAAATTGTTTTTACTTTTCTATAAATACCACTTCTTCTCCATCTACCTTACACCACAAATTCATATTTTCTCAACTACTTTCAATCAAATTCCTATCTTTCTCTCAAAGTTTCAATCCAATTTTTTTTTCCATAAAATGACTACTGATGCAGGTACGAATTGGTCGCTTCTTGAAGATGTTGCGCTATGCACTAGCTGGGTTGAAGTTACTCATAATTCTCTTATGGGTAATGACACGTGGCGCAATTTTGAACGAGTTAAAATCTGATCGAAATCTATCGTCAAAGATTATCAAAAGATAATGACACGTGGCACGATGAAATTGGATAAAAATCTTATCGAACTACATCGCTAAATAATTGTTTTTTTATAAAATGATACGTGGCGCAATGAGAACGATTTAAAAAATCTTATCCGAAATTACAAATAATTTTATTTTGTATTATTTAAACAAACAAAAAAAACTAATATTTTATTGCCTATTGTCATGGGGGAGGGCTCCAATGGTGGAGATGCAAATGGCAATTACTGTTCATTAATGACAGTTACTATTCATTAAATGCAGTTACTGTTCAATAGGGTGAATTCAATAGTGGATTGTCAGGGGGAGGGCTCCATGGGTGGAGTTGCTTTAACAAGCGTGCCCGCTTTATGACTAAAGTTCACTCTGCTTTTTGACGACAAAAGGCTCCTCCGTGCTTTGTGAAATTTCCAGTCAGCTTCCATAATATGGCACTATATATAAAGCACTACGCTTTGATGATAAGGTCTGGTCTCCTTTTTTGCTAGCTGTTCTGTGATTGTCTTCTTTCACAACTTGTTTGGGTTAAAACTTGAACTTTGGGTTCAAAAAGGAGTTGGTCCAAAATGAGGTCTGGAAAGGGAAAAAGCCTGAAGCCCAGCCAAAGCCCAGAAGGCAGATAAGGCT
This sequence comes from Malus baccata, assembly GCA_006547085.1. Lineage (NCBI taxonomy): Eukaryota > Viridiplantae > Streptophyta > Magnoliopsida > Rosales > Rosaceae > Malus > Malus baccata. The sequence continues at coordinate 1,284,372 of VIEB01000204.1, read as the reverse complement.
TTTCCTGACTAGATGCAGATCATTTGCACCACTTACTCACCTGCCTAGAGACCAAGTGGTATAGACCAGCCAGCTAATCAGCCCAAAAGTACTTTACAGTGGCAGTACAAGTAAATAACTGATGAGTCACTACCCTTCAAGCTGCAATCGGGCAAGATTACTACTACAGGAGGCCAAGCCGAAGTGTCTATAAAAGAAGAAAGAGAAATCAGAGATAAGGACACTCAATCAAACAAACAAATACAAGCACAAACTCTGCTCAAAGCCAGATTTGCCTTCAAACGAAGCTGTAGTCAACCCAAGCCTTCATCCCTTTCGGGATAAACCCTTACCAAAAGCCTTTGTAATAGCTCTGCTACCTTGTCCTAAGCTTGTTGTAGTATCGATTTCTTTCTGTAAACTCATCTCCCTACCCCCCTTTCTAAAAGCTCTCAAACTCCTTGATAAACCACAAAGATAGGAAGTTGCAAGACGATCAACCTTACCCGACAAGGTTAAACTTTGCCCGAGCATCTTTGTTTTTGTCTTTTCATTCATTAGCCTAGCAATATGTTGTATACTTCCAGTTGTATTCAAGTTATTTCTAGTAAAATGACGATGAAAAGACTCTCTCAGTTCTTGAATCCGATTTGAATATGTCTTCACCGTTCAAACCAGATCTAAGTTCTAAACTCTCGGGCATGTAAGATTGATCATTCAAAAGTCATTGGCCTCAAGGCATAAAAAAGAACCTTATGTGGACTTAACCCATCCACGACAAGCTTTGATAACAAGAAGTCCGAAGTTACTTGGGGCGCAAGTAATCGATCTATCTCTTAGTTTTATTTCTATTATATTATGATTATAGTAGAACGTTTGAGTATAGAAAGAATTCTGATGGGAAGCCTCAAGGCCTATATCTAAGGCCCTACAAAGGCACCTATTTGGGTTCATTCTGCTATGCGGGCTCGAATAATCAGAAGTATAATGGTTATAACACTTCTGCAAACAATAAAACAGACATCGTATATTTGAGTACTGGGTTAGTTCTTGATCGGAAGCCTCAAGGCCTACACCTAAGGCCCCACAAAGACACTTGTCATAACTAACACAGCCTTTCGGGTATATGTACAACTAAAACTCAACATCCATTTTACATCTGCTATACTAAAGATGGCAATGACACGCCTGAGCACTTAAAAGTTAATCTTGATTGTGAGCCTCAAGGCCTATACCTAAGGCCCCACAAAGGCACATTTCAAAGTTAACTTTGTCCTTCTCTTTCAGCCTTGCCCGACAAGCCCACCAGTAAAGCAGAAGCCCGACAGAAAGCATCAACTGGCGCCAACCTCTCTGGGAGCTGTGTGCTCGTCGGCTAGGAGACATCCCAGACGGAAATTCCAGCCATGAACACAACTCAATTTCCATTTGCAAAAGGAAGAGATCGGTCATCGCATTGGCGGTGGTAGGTGGAGTCGCTATCTCGTTGCTTACCTTCACAAATCACAACAATAAATTTATGAAATCAGGAACGGGGGATTGAGCTAGAAAATTTTTGTTTTAATGGAGGCACTAAGCAAAAATTTTATTAAGACAAATAAAATAACATTCACGCACTGATTATAGACTCTTAATCATATTCTAGAGTATTCTTCTTCAACAGTTTGAAGGATATAGATTCCTTGTTGTACACTCACTTGCCTCATGACAAGGTAGCTTAACCTCAACGGTGTCATAGACACTCTCAAATGAAATGTATTTAACATAATAAAATATTAAGGATTTAACAATAAGAGAACTGTGGTGTCTCATGTCAAAATATTACTTTGCGTTATCCCGACTAATGAGTTCTTATGTGACATAATGATGCCTCTTTTCCATTTCCTTTCATTTTTCATTTTCCTTTCGGTGCATTTCCATTTATCCTTTTCTTTTAAGGAAAACTAATGAAAATGGCTTGAAAACTTTGAGTTTTAATGATAAAGATAAAATAAAGGGTAAAATGAATAGTACCAGGTTTGACTTTTTAGTGTAAAAATATGGTTTTTCATTAAAATGAACAATACCGTGGGCTTTTCGTTAAAACTCCATTTCTTTTACCCCTCTCCTTTTTGGTGCAACCATTCCTTTCATTGTCTTTTACCATTGGGGTTGGGGGCGGGGGGGGGGGGGGGGTCACTCGGCCATTGATTGTAGCATCCTTTTGCCTCTATGAACTCTTGAGAATCTAATCATGCAGCATACCATTGAGAATCTAATAAAGAACCCATTTGCCATTCAAATGTGCTAGAATGAATATTGACGAAAGTTAAAAGTTTCATCATAACATCAATTAGCAATATGGAGAGTAGTTCAACCTCTTATAAGCTCATGTAAGGTTTTTTTCTTCCATCAATGTGTGACTCATTCTCAACACACCTCCTCACGTACAGCGAATTTTCGAGTTTAACACGTAGACAACACAACAGGGTGACGTGGAACATATGTGACCATTGGTTTCACACGTGGAACAACCTGCTCTGATACCATAAAAAAAATTGAGGTTTCACAATAAAACAAATTGGTAATACAGAAAGTAGTTCAATCTCTGATAAGCCCATATAAGATTTCTCAATATAAAACTCATTATTAACCGATATAACATTATTCACCCGGTAAATTTCCAATGTACTATGTGGGAATCACTCCCCCCTAATTCCCGTGTTAAATGGGACCCCTTAAATTAGAGAATGCTTAACAGATGCTCGCCTTTATAAAAGCAGGGAGGAAGAAAAATGGAAATTGACAGACCAAAAGGCTATGGCAGGTGTGCCTGCTTTGTGACTAAAGTTCGCTCTGCTTTTGACTAAAGGCTCCTCCATGCCTTGTGAAATTTCCAATCAGCTTCCAGCACTACGCTTAGTATTGTATCATTATACCTATACGAAAACTTCAGTTGATGGGCACTGTTTACCAACAGTGATTTCACGAAAATACCTTTCGTTTTTCTTCCCATTCTTGCTTTTGCTTTTCAATGTTAAACAGTGGATTTACAAATTTCCCCTTACTATTTGTTGGCTGGGGGTGCACCACCTCTTAGAAGATACCTGTTTGTTTTATAATTTTATTTGCATCCAGAATCTCCCCAGTTCTCTATATCACAAACCACGAACCAAAAAATCCTCTATCTAAAAAGACCACGAACCCCAGCACAATCTCTCTCAAAACCTGTTAACCACAACACAATTCGGTCCCGATTCGAAGAAAGCTTTAAGCGCAGAAAAAGTTCGGTTTCATGGTGAGTTCTCCTACCAATTTGGGGCTTCTTTTTATTTTTTCTTTTTCTGGGTAGCATGCAGTCTTTTCTGAGTTAATGGTCGAGGCTTTGTTATAAAAAAAAAGTAGTGGTTGTGGGTCAGTTATGAGGTTTTTTAGGTACTCAAGATTCTTGAATTCTAGATGTGTTGAATTTGGTTTTTTTTTTTCACTAATTGCATGCTTCATAGAATTAATACAAATACAAAATGGAAAAATGATTTTCATCCATAAATAATATTCAAATACTTGAAAAGTTTGTTTTAGGGGCTTGTTTGGTATCATATTAAAAAAAATTCATTATTTCTCAAAACATTTTTTTAAGAATATCTCTTAAAAGCAATTGCCTTTTAAAATTCAAAAACTTGTTTGGTATGAGATTTAAAATTATTTTTAAATCTTAGATAAGATTGCTGAAATTAAGTATATATGGTTCCTTTGCAGGGGAGTTTGTTTTGATTTTTTGTGGAAGAATTCCAGTTTCCAGCTCTTCGAATTCTTCAATTACAGGTAAATGAGTGTTGCATGTGAAATTTTTTTTCAACAAATAAAGAAAACCCTTTTGTTGGGTTGGGCGAGAAGCCATATTGCTTCTATTGGCATAAAACTATTCCCACACAATCAAAGTATGCAATGGTTTGATAATTAAGTACAGAAAATCTTCAGCTGATATCCTTCTTCTCTTTGCGTGATAAAATCATGTTTTTTGGATTATGATGCTTATTCTGATTCTTATCTGTAACCATTGATGATATAACATTATAGGCTTGGGGTAGTAGGTTTTGTAGTCTTTTTCCTCAAATATAACTGAGTACATCATAATCGTTGCATTCCTTGGTTTGTGATGTTGTTGCTCTAAGTACCGAGGTTTATCTTGTGGTGCTCTCTGATTGGTTCTCACATTTGAGTCATCTCACCAAATCATTAATGTAGATTTCCTTTTGAAATTTTAGCTTTGGAATAGGTAGGTGGCGATCTCTGCTTGGCTCTATCAGTTGATTCACATAACCTAATAATTGAAGTCTTCTTTTCCTTGGGTCGGAAAAATGGCAATAATTCTACTTGAGTTGATATTTCTTAAAGAAAAACTAATGAAAAAAGCATCAAATCTTTACATTTTAATAGAAAAAACATCCACTAATTTTATTTAATGATAAGGACAAAAAAATTTAAAAAAAAACATAAAAAACCCAACTTGCTCTGGGCGTGTCCCCCAACCCCCCTTCCACACTCCACTTTTTTCCCGATTGTCTGATACATTAATAGATTTTTTATTTATTTTATTTTTGCTTAGACTAAGAAAAAGAATTCAAATTGAATTACATTCCCCAGTTTTATATTTGTGGTGTTTTTTTCCAATAATAGTCAAGATGATGAGAAATTTTTCAATGTGCCCGGAGCATGGGGTGGTACACCACGTGTCTCTATACAAGTTGTGAGATTCTTGTGTTAAAAAATTAATTACACAAAAAATAAATTTGTTTGCTACTTACATAATAACACGTGGTGTGCCACTTGTGTTATGGGCACAAGGTAAAGTTTCTCCAAGATGATACTCAAGCTCAAAAAATTGGATGGAGAGCTACATTTATTTTTGTAGGTATGTAAAAAAATGTGAGGAAATTTTAATTTAGTAATTGAAAACAACTTTTTAAATATAATTATCGAGAACATAATCTTCTCAAGGTTTTGATCTAATGGATCACTTCTGGGTTCATCGTTTTGGGCGCAATGAGTGCTTTTATAGGACCAAAAAGAGTCTTAAGTTTCAAATCTTATGAAACTGAACCAAGAAGTAAACAATATTTATAAAAGTTGACCAATAAGTAAACACTATTTATGAAACTAAATCAATATGCAGACACTATTTATGAAATTGAACCAATAAGTATACACTATTTATGAACGAAAACAAAAATTAGACACTATTTTTAAAACTAAACCAATAGATGAAAATTATTTATGAAACTGCACTATACAATAATTACGAAACTGGACTAAGAATTAGACAATATTTATGAAACAAGATCAAGAACTAGACATTATTTATGAAAGTGGACCAATAACTAGGCACTATTTATGAAACTGGACCAAGAAAGAGACTATTTATGAAATTATACCAATTACTATACATTATTTATAAAACTGGACCCAATAACTAGGCTTTATTTATGAAACATGATCAAGCATTAGGCATTATTTGTGAAAGTGGACCAAAAACTAGGCACTATTTATGAAATTGGACTAAATATTGTAGTACCGTTCAGATACTGCAATTTAATACATAGTGTTCGGTTTCATAAATAGTGTTCAATTTCATAAACAGTGTCTTCGATGCATGCACGGGTCTTGTGTGTTAGGTCTTTTTTATTTTTAATTTATATATATATATATATTAAAATTGTATCATTTTCATTACAATTTAAGTTATTTTGTCATTTTTATTAAAATTTAAGGATTTTTCATTATATTTAATTTTTTTTCATTAAATAAAGTTATAACATGGTTTTTTATTAAGATAAGCTTAGTCCATTTTTTTATGAAAGTTCCCATTTCTTAATGAAATAAACTAATAGAATAATTGAGTCCTTTTGGGACCGCTCTTGCGCGGTTTAGAATCACTTCTGAATAAAGCACCTCCCACTTGTAAACCTAGAATCACCTCCCAAATAGGCCCTAAGCAAAACAAGATCCTAAAGCTGCTTTAAATAATCATTTAAGTTAATCCACCTGCTAATTAGGAAGAAAAATAATCAATTTGTAAAGTACTCTAATAACAGTGGTTGTGGAAAATGGAAACGGCTCCCCTCCGGATCCATTATGTGGGAATCCTAGAGATCCTCACATCTCAGTCATTCATCATGTATCGTGCTGTCAGAAATTATTTGACTTTTATTATTTTAAATTAAACACAAATAGTACCTGACGAAAATTGACTGCACGATAGACGATGAACGGCTGAGATGTGAGATCCCTAAGATCCCCACATAATGGATCTGGAGGGGATCCTTTTTCCGTGGAAAATTAGTATTTGGTCCTCCCTAGTTACTAATGTTTATTGATTAATACGTTATTAGTTTTCAGATTTTAATTAAAGTCCCTACCATTAATGAATTTAGATGTCAGTTATATAATTTTTTTAAATAAAAATTAGTAATTGTTTTAGGGTTTTAATATTCACACCCTTATTACACTCCTAATTAATTTTCAATTCAAAATATTTCCAAAAGAAAAAAAAAGATTTAGTTTGCACCCATTAATTTTTTTTGTTTAGAAATATTTTCAATTTTTAATCTTAAATGTAACCATTCATATAACTTTTCAATTTTTTAATCCTAAATGTAAACAATACGTTTTTTTAGTATAACATGTACCCATTTCTTTTTATATAAGATCCATTCAATTTTTTTCTAATCTATATTTTAAACTTATATGGGTATATTTTATTTCGTTGATCTAAGAATGTATCCCTGTCAATTTTAATCAAAGAAATTTAATAATGTTATTAAGTCTTTTTTTTTTTGTGGTTTTGGAAAATGTACCCATGTTTTGGTACAATATTTTTTTTACTATTATTTATGAATGTATATACACAATATATTGGAGAGTATAATTTATCCTTTAATATTTTTAATTCCACTAATTATGGATTTTATTTAAAATCTCATAAATATAAACAACTATAACTACAAATTTCAATTTTCAATTTAAGAATATCATAACTTACATATAAATACATTATTTCATTAATGTAAGGGACTTAGATCAAAAGCTGAAAACCAACAAGATTTCAGTTAAAGAACATTGATAGGTAGGGACCGCATCCAAACTCTCCCCTTAGAAAATTATTATTCTAAGACATGCCCATCTAAAACTATGATATCTCATCTTATCAATCTTAGATTTAAATAGTGACTAGAGATTACAAAGAGAGATGAAAACAAGTTTAATAACAATTAACGATTTTGTTATTGCATGATTCAGTGAGTTTCTTACTTAATAACATCGTAGAGGAGAAATGATCACTTGTAGGAAAATGATTCAATGAGTTTGTTACTAGATAACATTTGATTCATTTTTATTTGCTCAATAAAACGATTAAAAAGAAATTAGAGTGTGTATAAGTAACAAATTAATGAGAGTGTAAAATGTAAAAAGAAATGAGAGTAGGTAATGGGATCGTTAACAACATAATCAAGAATAATCATTATGTTTATCTCATTGAATCAGCATTTTCTCTTTGTCAAAGAATAAGACAAACATAATGATGTCTAAATTCAGAAGTTGGAATACAACTATGATTCATTGAGTTTCTATTTGTCAGAAAATGTAAGTTGATGTCTAACTTCAGAGTTGTACAGCTGTAGAGTATGCTATTTATTTCATCTTATACTCCATATTTGTGCTTAGAGATAAGCAAAAGGATGTATTAGAAACTTCATCAAGCAGCCCTTTTGTTTTAATGGTTTTCCGGTTGATGTTTTGTTTAATGGTTGCTCTTTTGCGACTAAATTGGTGGTTTCATATATTAAGTTCAATTGTTAAAAAGTAGAATTTTTCTTCGGTTTGGACGGTATTTTTTCATATATTTAATTACTTACATAACTTGATCGTCTTTGTTTCAACTCTGTTTGCGTGATGAATAGCAGCTCTTTCCAAGTTAACATGGATTTATTTTTACAGTGTAATTATCTACAGAAAATTTCTCTAAAGATGCTGACAATGGAGGGACACTGATTCTGAACACAGTGGGCAAGTCTTTACAAGCTAATTCCGTAGGTAATAGAAACTACGCCTTTTCTCTCTGCTTGCATGCTTTTTAATATTGAGAGATTGAAATTGAATTTTAGAATTAGCATTCTTTTTGATGATCTACTGCCTGGTAAGGATTCTTGAAATTGTATTTTAGAATTAGTATTGTTCTTGATTCAAAACAAAAGGTCTATAATTTCCTTCCTACATTCCATGTATGTACATAATATTGCCTGTCGTAAATATATTTACAAATTTTACATGTTTTATACGGTTTTGAAACTCACAACATAAGGGACATATGTTTCATATGTATTTATTTTTAGAACACTTCCAGCCCAGCCAAGTCCCCTAAGCGATGAGCTCTGGAATCCCCCTACCAAGAAAAAAAAAAAAAAAGGCAGCTCCAGCCCATTCCAACAACCTGGGCTCCCCTGGATCCCCCACTTTTCCCCCAGGTCCGAATTGACTGGCCCACTTTGATGTTAGCCATGATAGAAAAATATAGAAAATACAAAAACTTATAAAAAGTTAATTAAAAATATAAAAAAGTTATAAATTCTTTCTATAAATACCTAGCCATATTTTTCCACTTTACACCCCATTTCAATATTTTCAAATATTTTTCAACCTATCTTTTATTGTCATTCGAAATTAAAAATAAAATTATTTATTATTTTATTAAAAAATATTTGGTGGAGATACACTTGAACAATTACTGTTTACTAAAGGCTGTTACTAACTTACTATTCACTTTGACGGATTGGGCTGCCTATAGCACATGAGGACATTTAGGGGTAGAGTTGCTCTAAAAAGTGCAGTTAAAGGCAGTCGACGAGAAATGACTCGAAACGCATCTACTTTTGTGTTAAATATAATAAAGTCAGTCTTTGTTTAATATCAATCCAATAACTCTTGGTTTGAATTAGTTTATTTGTAGCGAAAACTAACCATAGTTTTCGTTACATTGATATTGCTAGCTAATTTGTGATTATCTTCTCCCAGCAAAACTCAACTCCATTTGCAAAGAAGAGATACATCATGGCGTTGGCGGTGGTAGGTGGAGCCGCCCTCTCGGGGTTCTTCCAGCAAGTATTTGTGAAGTTGGATTCTCAGGAGGTCAAGAACTTCATCAGAGGAAAGAAACAGACTGATGGGTTGCTGAAGAAGTTGAGGATCGAGTTGATGTCTGTCAATGCTGTTTATGATGATGCCGAGCAAAAGCAATTAAGTAACCCAGTTGTGAAGCAGTGGCTGCATGAGCTTAAAGAAGCAGTCTTTCATGCTGAGGACCTACTGGACGAGATCAAGACAGAAGCGTTAAGGCGGAAAATGGAAGCTGAATTTGGAAGTAGCACAAGCAAGGTACAAGACCTCATCTCTGCTTCTTTCCATGCTTTTGATGAGTCTGTAGACACCAAGATAGAGGAAATTCTTGAGACGCTAAGCTTCATTTCAAAACAAAAAGATGCCTTCGGTTTGAAAGAACGTTGTAGTCACAGAATCTCACAAACATTGCCTTCAACTTCTTTAGTAGAAGGCTCTGATGTGTATGGAAGAGATCATGACAAGGAAACCATTATTCAATTGTTGCTATCAGATGATGTTACTTGTAATAAGATTGGCGTCATTCCCATCGTGGGCATGGGTGGGATCGGAAAGACCACCCTTGCTCAGCTCTTATACAATGATGATAGAGTGAAGCAGCATTTTAATGCCCGAGCATGGGTTTGTGTTTCTGATGAATTTGACGTTGTTAAGATCACACAAACAATTTATGCATCAGTCACTTCACAAACCTGTGATACCACAGACCTAAATCAGCTTCAAGTCAAACTCAAAGATGCTTTGGCGGGGAAGGAGTTTCTTTTTGTTCTTGATGATGTTTGGAACGAGAATTACAATATTTGGGATTCCTTGAGGCGCCCCTTCGAGTCTGGAGCTCATGGAAGTAAGATCATTGTCACTGCAAGGAATGGTGGTGTTGCATCTACGATGGGTACTCTTCAAACCCACTATTTAAAGCACTTACTTGAGGAAGACTGTTGGTCTTTATTTGCAAAACATGCCTTCAAAGATGCAAGTGTTATTGTAGATCCAAATCTGGAGGTAATTGGAAGACAAATTGTTAGCAAGTGTAAAGGCCTTCCTTTAGCTGCAAAATCTCTTGGTGGTCTCTTACGCTCTGAACCAAATGTGGAAGAATGGGAGAATGTGCTAAAAAGTGACATATGGGAGTTGTCAGATGCAAAGATTGAAATTCTGCCGGCTCTATGGCTAAGCTACCAGTACTTGTCTTCTGTGCTGAAGCGTTGTTTTGCTTATTGTTCGATATTTCCCAAAGATTATAAATTTGACAAGTCTAAATTAATTTTGTTGTGGATGGCCGAAGATCTTTTGCAACCCCAAAAGAAGACTAGGTTGGAAGATGTTGGAAATAAATACTTTGATGACCTAATCTCACGGTCATTTTTTCAATACTCATCTTCAAATGATTGTTTCATCATGCATGATCTGATGCATGATTTGGCGACTTACGTATGTGGGGAATTCTGCATTAGATTGGAAGACCACGACTTCTCATTGGACGTTGTGAGCAAGGGTCGTCATTTTTCTTATATGCAATATTCATCTAATGTTGATTCTGAGAGATTTGACACTATTTATGAAGCTAAGCATCTACGCACCTTCATTTTTGGCGGAAGCTATTTTCAGCCGAGAGTACAACGTGTACGACTTGATCTCCTTTTAATGCTACAGTGTTTAAGAGTTCTCAAACTATGTGGGCGTGATATCACGGAGTTACCTGATTTGATTAGCAACTTGAAGCATCTACGGTACCTCGACTTGTGTAACACTCCAATCCAGAAATTACCGGACACGGTATGCAGTTTGTGTAATTTACAAACGTTGTTGTTGTCAAATTGTACATGTCTAGCTGAGTTGCCCACCGATTTGAGAAGACTTATCAACTTCCGCCATCTTGATTTGAGAGGTACGAAAATAAAAAAGATGCCCCCCCACATGGGCAAGTTGAAAGATCTCCAAACATTTGGAGGTGAGTTTGTCTTGAGCAAAGATGATGGGGGATACATTGATGAGTTAAAGGGGTTTCAGCATTTGAGTGGAAATCTTCATATTTCAGGGCTTCAAAATATCAAACATGCTGAGGATGCTTTGGAGGCCAAACTGAGGGACAAGAAACTCAGTGAAATACATTTGAAATGGGAAGGTGACACTGCTGATTCTCAAAACGATAGCCGAGTGCTGGGCAACCTGCAGCCCAATACAAACCTAAAGGTGTTGGCTATAAAGGGATACGGAGGTATAAAGTTTCCAGGTTGGTTAGGAGATGAGTCTTTCTCTAATCTCATCACTCTCCGACTTGAGAATTGTGGATATTGTTTCTCCTTGCCAGCATTGGGGCGGCTAACGTCCCTCAAAAGGCTTGAAATTGATGGGCTGAATGGAGTGGAATTAGTGGGGTCTGAGTTTTATGGGCCTGCATTTAAATCTCTGGAGTTTCTGAGTTTCCGTAGTATGCAGGAATGGCAAGAGTGGTGTTTCCCTGGAGGTGAAGAAGAAGAAGGCGGACATTTTCCTAATCTTTGCGAGCTTAGTCTGGAGAACTGTCCCAAACTAACGGGGAAATTACCGTTATACTACTTCCCAAGACTTGAGCGGCTAACTTTGCAGGAAGTTAATATCGAATCCCTTGCTTGTTCGCAAGAATGCAATAAATTCAATATTGAACTCCCATCCCTCCGTGACTTGGGAATATCAGATTGCCCGAATCTGGTATGTTTTGTGGGTGGTGGAGTGTTGCTTGCGCCCAACTTGAAGAGGATATCTATGTGCCGTTTTAAAAACTTGTGGTCAGTGCCAGAGGAGATGCACGCCTCTCTCCCGTCTCTTCAGTCTCTGTCCATACAAGGGAGTAAAGAATTTAAATCATTTCCGGAAGAATCTAAATTCCCATCTCTCTCGTATTTGATCATACAGGATTGTCCAGAATTGGAATCATTTCCGGAAGGGGGATTGCCGTCTAAATTGCGTTACCTCGGTATCCGGAGTTGTAAAAAACTGATGGCAAACCGTATTCGGTGGGGTCAACAAACACTCACCTCTCTCAAATACTTGGATCTCGACTTCTCAAAATGTGAAGAAGAAGAAATTGGCGAATCATTTCCAGAAGAGGGGCTGCTGCCAACCACTCTCACTTCTCTCAGAATCTCCAATCATCCGAATCTGAAAACCATTGACGGCAAGGCGTTAAGACACCTCATCTCTCTCGAGACGTTGAAGATTTCTTTTTGTCCTCAACTCCAAAGCTTGCCAGATGAAGGGCTACCCACTTCTCTTTCTCGTCTAGAAATCCGCGAGTGTGATTTGCTAACACAACGGTGCCAGAGAGACACGGGAGAAGATTGGGCCAAGATTTCTCACATCCCCAAGGTAGTGGTTGATAACCGAGAGATATGATTTGCAATGGTACGTAATTCATCAACGTGCGTTTATGTGTTTATTTACGATCTGGTTGTGTAAATTTTAAATCATAAACATGTTTCAAATGTTAATGTTCACATAATAACAAATTTTACAGGTACTCTTGTCCCATATAAACTTGAAAGTATTTGCGATAGAAAGATACGGAGCTACAAAAATTCCAAATCGGTTAGGAGATGACTTGTTCGTTCTCTCATCTTGTTACTCTTCGACTTGTGGATTGTGAACATTGTTTTTCAATGCCAGCATTGGCACAGCTACCATCTCTCAGAAGGCTTGAAACTGATGGGTTAAATGGAGTGGAATTGTTCCTCTTTTCTTATTGTGTCTTACGGTGGTTCTATTATACGACAGTTTGTTGTATTGAACTTATCTTCGGTGAAAAGGGAGCTTCAACAAGTCTATGAGCTCTAGTTTTCGAATTTCCTTTTTCAAGTTTGTTTCCAAATTATGTCTATTGAGAGGTAGATTTTGGTACTTTGTAGAATTCGAATTCAAATGTTTGGTTTGTAAAATATGGATGATGATTTCATTTCTGTGGAACTGTGAATCTATGATCATGCTTGAATGTTGTTAGACCAGAGTGTCAAAAACCCTCTGTTGTTTACTAATGGATCTCAAGCGGTCTAAATTCGATTTGTTTAATTAGTACTGTAAGATGATCTTATCTACTAATCATGTCTTATCAAATGATTACCATTTCATCATGCCGCCATCTCCAATCCTGGGCTAAAAGCCAAATTACCCCCCAAATTACCCCCCCAAACACTCTCCAATCCATGCTAAAATTTTAGGCTAAATGCCAAATGCTATTTCTGGGCCAAATACCCCCCAGCTTTCCCCCCGGGCTAAATGCGAAATGTTTATCGGAATTTAAATTTTTTAGATTAAAATGTTCATAAAATTAATTTACAATAATCTACATATTTATTTTTTTTTAAATTGATTTAAGAAAAAAATTTAGGCTAATTTCATTCTTTAATAATTCCTGGCTAAAATTTTAGGGTAGAAGAGTTGGAGCAGAAAAAATGTTTCTGGGCTAAAAGCTAAATTTCTCAAGGGTTGAGATAGTCTTAGGGATGCATAGAGCTTCAAAAGTTTTCAAGTTGCTGCGCATGTGTAGGTTTGAAGTAGTGCCAGAGAAGATATGTACGCGAAACTTAAGAGCAAACAAAAGCAAACAACTCTTATACATAAATGTCGGCTGCCAGAAAATCTCAGTAGTGCCAGAGAAGATAAGCTTGTAATAAATTTCTAATTCTCAAAACAGAGCAAACAAGAGAAAGAAGATCCACATATAAGTACCCCTAGTTGGCCGGCACACATGATTTCTTTTACAAGCATGTTCTTCATTATGGTGCTGTGTCCGACATGCATATCCATACCAGCAATTTTCCCTGTTTGATGCCTCTGTGGGTAGATGATATTTGGGAATCGAAATCTGAAACCAGTACAAGAGGAAGGAGATCAGCTTCTCATAACAGTAACTGCACGTAGGTGATCCAGAAGTTATTGCTTCAGCATGATTCAGGGGCATCCTCGTTCAATCAATTTCTCTGTTGTTCAACTTTGCAAGCCATTCTGCAATAACATCCTGCAATGTTCTCCCCAATTGTGCAATACACTTCTCAGTGATAACTTGTTCATGTCGATTGTTTTCATGAGCTGAAGTAGGGATTCCAGAGATGGTCCATTCTGAGATTGGTTTAAAAGTCTCGCGACAGCACACACGGTGAGAATCACTTTGTGAAACCCTTTGCGCATGCCAATATGTACTGCAAAATGCCTTATCACATCCTAAACAGTGTTGAGGTACACTGTTATTGGTGCGTGAAGGCATCATTCCTCCGCATGCTTGACATTGCAGATGGATAGTGGTTTGATTGCAGTGGAACCCACCATATTCAGTACCACATTGAGGGCATGGATTTGATGGATTATCAGCTTCTTCATCCACCTGGGAGCAAGCCCTTTTTCCGCGAAGATGTTTTCCAGAGTTTACGACAAGATTAGATTGTATTGTTGCATAAGAATCTAAAATTGCCACTTCATCATTGGTTCGTTTTAGTGAAGAATCAGCTTTTAGTATTTCATCCGCAACGTTAAGCAAGAAGTGATTTCTTCCAACAAACTGTACAACTGCTCGACATTGGGAACAGAGTATACTTGAACGTTTCTCCTGTGATCTCTTTAACCACTCTGAGAAGCATCCGTTACAGAAATTATGGAAGCAAGGAGCAACGGTAACTACATCATGCCATATGTTCAAGCAAATTCAGTATATTGCATGCTCGGCATCCATAGAAATCTTTAACTTCTTCTGACAACTTTCAGGACCAGGCAATACGTTGAACCTGTAGCTTGAATACCCTTCCTTATCGGGACCTGAAATAATTTCACTTCCGCATCTGATAACAATGGTGTCTTCAGCTTGGATTACAGTCCCGTCAACAACTATTGCATCTGAACTTTTATTTTGTATTGTGGCAGAAGAGTGGTCTGAATTCCTTGTTACCTTGCACCACTTGCATTTGCGAATAGAAGAGAACAAGATCTCTGAGCAAACTACAATCTCACATGAACTAATCTCAACATCCGGATATCTCGAGTCTGATGGAACAAGTTTGGCCCAGAGTTCTTCACAGGGTTTTGCACCCGAGCTCTCTCCAACTTCCGCCTTCCCTTGTATGTATTCACAAAGGACCCAGGAACCTTTAATTTAGATCTCAAAGATAAGTAATCGGCCATTGTTATGTTCATTTAAAAAGAAACAAGTACTTATATATTCAACTATTTATGAGCAACAGAGCAATTTTAATTTCTAATTATCAAACAAAATCTTTACCGCTAATTAGATAATTCATCCAAGTACGAAAAGAAAACAGATTTGCACTCAAACAAGACAGATTCATGAAATATGCTACGGTAACGCCCCTAACATTTCAACACCGATAAACATATCAACTTCATGTTTCAGACATCCTACAACTACATATATTGGGTCGTAACAATTCCAACTAAATGTAAAAGCTCTTAACTCAAAGCATAACGACATACCAGCAAAATTCATGGAAGATAGTAAGTGCCAATTAACAAGAGAGTCAAAAAGGCTTGAGGAGAAGGGGTCCCCAGCAGCAGCATCATTTCTGGCCGGAAAAGGTTCATTCTAGTAATATAATTTATACCACAGAACACATACAAACGGATTTAAGGGGTTTTGTAATTCGTGGACAGGTGGAGACACAATTGTCATTCTAAAAGAGACACTTTCTCAATTCTTGAATTAAAACCTGGACTCCAAGATTGCAAAACCACAGAATGTGGTCCCCTTTACAAAATGTATATCATGTTTACTCTATGTTCATAGTTTGAACCTTCGTTTATGCAATCTCGCTCTTGTTTTTGTTCTCTTGTATGACCTAATTTTCACACAATTCTCACCGGAAAACCAATAGAAATATTTATGAAAATTGATAGGTCTCACTTGGAAATTGTTTCAAAAACCCTAACAACAAAAATGAAAAGTTTGCAACTTTGGCCAATAAACAATCAAAGGTGAAAAGAATTTGAAACTTATCTATTTCTAAACACATTTATAACATCTTAAGAGACGTGTAATGTTGGTGATAAAAAAGATCATTCACACGCGGATAATAATGTGATTAAATTAATTGTCAAATGATTGTTTTTTTTAAATGATATTATCGATACTAAGGGGTAGAGAGGTGTGTTTAGCCTCACAATGGGCTCGCAACAATGTGATTCAATCAGTTGTTTATTAAATATTATTTTCTCTATTTTAAACACGTTCAAAACATCTTAAGAGGCATGTAATGCTGGTTATAAAAAAAATTTCGCACGCGGATAATAATGTGATTAAATTAGTTGTTAAATGATTTTTTTTTAACAAACGATATTATCTACACTAACGGAGAGGGGTGGGCTTAGTCTTACAATGAGCTAGCAAAAATGTGATTCAATTAATTATTTATTAAATATTATTTTCTCTATTCTTAATGTAAATTCTATAGAGACCGATTTTATTATGTGAATTCAGCTGGTTTAATTGGTTTATGAAGGGTTTCTTCTAGCATGATCTAAGATTATTTATTTACTTCAAATATTTAACTTTCATTTTGTCAATTTACACACATATATACATTTAAAAACGTGTAAATCGTGTATAGCACGTCGTGATTCAAAAAATATCCTCTGCACGTGCGTAAGCATATGCACGGAGGCTAGTATATACTAAAGTGGAATGAGAAAAACATTGTTCATAAGAAACAATGTTTTGACGTTTTTGCCCTCATTTTTAGTGTTTCTGTGTTCCTAGTTTTTGTGCTGTTGAAATCCCCACATTACCATATAGGCATACGTGTGTATGGAAAAATGTTTTTCACGCGTGGCATAAGGAAATTTCTCTGCAGCACCGTGTTATTCCCCTGGGAGTCTGCAGCACCGCTCAACCAAATTTTCTCTCATTCCGTACTTCTCCACCTCTTCAATCGTGCTGCACCGTGAATGGAAACAAAAAACTGCTCTTCCAAATCAATTTCAGTTAACTCAAATCCCTAAAACCCAAATTTCTCCAGACCATTGGAATCAGTTTGCCTTTGTTGTTGCTAATCTACAGGTAAAGCTTAAATTTACATACAATTTTTAATTTTTCTTGATTGGAATTTGGAAAGAATTACAGAAAATTGGCGATGTCCACCGAGTCGGATGCGTGGTGGAGACTCGGATGCTCGCTTCCCTGACGTCACTACGCATCGATAAACGCACATCATTTCCGACTACGTCACTTCTTTCTCTCGCCTCCTTTTCATGGTTAGCTCCTCCTCCGTATTTACTCAACGCCTAATTTTGGCCTTTTTTCCTTCCTTCACTGATTTGTTCTAGAGATCGCAGATTGTTGAGTCAGAGAAGAGGTACATTTCCATTTGGGGTTTTTTCCCAATTGATTGATGCTGTATTAATTTGGAATTTGCCCAATTGGGGTTTGAGATTTTTGGTATATATGGTTGTTTTGAACTTTTGAGAAAACCCTTATTTGTTTTATTTTTTAAGAAAATTAATGAAAATGATTTGAAAACTTTGAATTTTATGGATAAAAACAAAATAAAGGGTAAAGGGAACAATAGCATGATTGACTTTTTAGTGTAAAAATGTAATTTTTCGTTAAAGTGAACAGTATTGAGTATTTTTTGTTCTTTAAGAGGGAATAATGATATGATTTGTAATTAGTGATTAGCTTAATCACTATTAAGGGTTTAATTCTTGGGATTATTAGGCTTATTCCTGCTTTAGTGGGGTTTGTTATAATTGCTAGCTGGCATGAGGAGTATGACTGGTATAAGAGCACTAGTTCTGAGTATTGTAATCAGATCAGAATTTACAACAAAGAAAATAAATACAAAAATATTTGGAGCTCTGCTCCTTCATTTAAGCTGGAGAGGTTTATTTGGAAGAACCAAACCCGTTTGAGCCGATGCTGTAGCAGATTGAACCGGTTCTACGCAGACCTCGCCAAATCTCAGCCATCAGATTGCTGTCCGGACGATCGCACACTTTGTCCGCAACTTAGACACGCCCTTGCAGTTATAGCACCAAGGTGGGCCTGGGAGCAAAGGGCTGAGAAGAATTGAACAGAAATTGGGCCAAACAGGAGCAAAGCGCTGCGCCAGTTGCTGTGGATGGGAATGTTGCTGATGATGCTGGACTGGGCCCGCATAATTCAAGGGCTGCGCTAGATGCTCAAGCTGCTCGGCAGAGGGATGCCAGGTTCCACGACCAACACCGCGTGAATTATTGTTAAAATTTCCATTTGCAAAGAAAAGATTGATCATGGCGTTGAAGATTTTTGCTTCTGCAGATCCTCCTGGGTCTTTGATTAGTTGTTATACATTCTCTTAACTCTGTCACAAAATTTCCATTTGCAAAGAAAAGATTGATCATGGCGTTGGCGGTGGTAGGTGGGGCCGCTCTCTCGGGTTTCTTCCAGCAAGTATTTGTGAAGTTGGATTCTCAGGAGGTCAGGAACTTCATCAGAGGAAAGAAACTGACTGATAGGTTGCTCAAGAAGTTGAGGATCAAGTTGATGTCTGTTGGTGCTGTTTATGATGATGCCGAGCAAAAACAATTACGTAACCCACATGTGAGGCTGTGGCTGCACGAGCTTAAAGAGGCAGTCCTTGATGCTGAGGACCTACTGGACGAGATCAAGACAGAAGCGTTGAGGCGAAAAATTGAAGCTGAATTTGGAAGTAGCACAAGCAAGGTACAAGACCTCATCTCTGCTTCTTTCCATGCTTTTGATGAGTCTGTAGACAGCAAGATAGAGGAAATTCTTGAGAGGCTAAGCTTCATTGTAGACCAAAGAGATGCCCTTGATTTGAAAAGAGGTAGTAGACACAAAATCTCACAAACATTGCTTTCAACTTCTTTAGTAGAAGGCTCTGATGTGTATGGAAGAGATCATGACAAGGAAACCATCATTCAATTGTTGCTATCAAATGATGTCACTTGTAGTAAGATTGGCATTATTCCCATTGTGGGCATGGGTGGGATCGGAAAGACCACCCTTGCTCAGCTCTTATACAATGATGATAGAGTGAAGCAGCAGTTTGAGCTCCAGGCATGGGTTTGTGTTTCTGATGAATTTGACGTTGTTAACATCACACAAACAATTTATGCATCAGTCACTTCACGAACCTGTGATGACCTAAACCAGCTTCAGGTCAAACTCAAAGATGCTTTGGCGGGGAAGAAGTTTCTTTTTGTTCTTGATGACGTTTGGAATGAGAATTACAATATTTGGGAATCCTTAATGCGCACCTTCGAGTCTGGAGCTCATGGAAGTAAGATCATTGTCACCGCAAGGAATGGTGGTGTTGCATCTACGATGGGTACTCTTCAAACCCACTATTTAAAGCACTTACTTGAGGAAGACTGTTGGTCTTTATTTGCAAACCATGCCTTCAAAGATGCAAGTGTTATTGTAGATCCAAATCTGGAGGTAATTGGAAGACAAATTGTGAGCAAGTGTAAAGGCCTTCCTTTAGCTGCAAAATCGCTCGGTGGTCTCTTACGCTCTGAATCAAATGTGGAGGAATGGGAAAATGTGCTCAAAAGTGACATATGGGAGTTGTCAGATGCAAAGATTGACATTTTGCCGGCTCTATGGCTAAGCTACCAGTACTTGTCTCCGGAGCTAAAGCGTTGTTTTGCTTATTGTTCGACATTTCCCAAAGATTATTTATTTGACAAGTCTAAATTAATTTTGTTGTGGATGGCCGAAGATCTTATACATCCCCAAAAGAAGACTATGTTGGAAGATGTTGGAAAGAAATACTTTGATGATCTAATCTCACGGTCATTTTTTCAATCCTCGTCTTCAAATCATTGTTTCATCATGCATGATCTGATGCATGATTTGGCGACTTACGTATCTGGAGAATTTTGCATTAGATTGGAAGACCACAACTTCTCATTGGACCTTGTGAGCAAGGGTCGTCATTTTTCTTATATGCAATATTCATCTAATGTTGATTATGAGAGATTTGACACTATTTATAAAGCTAAGTATCTGCGCACCTTCATTCTTGGCAATCACTTTCCATCGCCGAAAGTACGACTTGATCTCCTTTTAGTGCTACATTGTTTAAGAGTTCTCAAACTACGTGGGCATGATATCACGGAGTTGCCTGATTCGATTAGCAACTTGAAGCATCTACGGTACCTTGACTTGTGGTTCACTCCAATCCAGAAATTACCTGACACCGTATGCAGTTTGTATAATTTACAAACGTTGTTGTTGTCAAATTGTATATATCTAGTTGAGTTGCCCACCGATTTGAGAAGACTTATCAACTTGCGCCATCTTGATTTCAGAGGTACAAAATTAAAAATGATGCCCCCCCACATGGGCAAGTTGAAAGATCTCCAAACATTTGAAGGTGAGTTTGTCTTGAGCAAAGATGCCGGGGGAAACATTGATGAGTTAAAGGGGTTTCAGCATTTGAGTGGAAATCTTCATGTGTCAGGGCTTCAAAATATCAAACGTGCTGAGGATGCTTTGGAGGCCAAACTGAGGGACAAGAAGCTTAGTGACATACGTTTGAAATGGGAAGGTGACACTATCGATTCTGAAAACGATAGCCGAGTGTTGGGCAACCTGCAGCCCAATACAAACCTAAAAGTACTAGCTATAGAAGGATACGGAGGTACAAAGTTTCCAGGTTGGTTAGGAGATGAGTCTTTCTCTAACCTCGTCACTATCCGACTTGAGACTTGTGGATATTGTTTCTCCTTGCCAGCATTGGGGCAGTTACCCTCCCTCAAAAGGCTTGAAATTTATGGGTTAAATGGAGTGGAATCAGTGGGGTCTGAGTTTTATGGGAGAATTAAACCTGCATTTAAATCTCTAGAGTTTCTGAGTTTCTGCAGTATGCGGGAATGGCAAGAGTGGTGTTTCCCTGGAGGTGAAGAAGAAGGCGGACATTTTCCTAATCTTTGCGAGCTTAGTCTGGAGAACTGTCCCAAACTAACGGGGAAAATACCGTTATACTACTTCCCAAGACTTGAGCGGGTACGTTTGGAGGAAGTTAATATCGAATCCCTTGCTTGTTCGCAAGAATGCAATAAATTCAATATTGAACTCCCATCCCTCCGTGAGTTGGAAATATCAGATTGCCCGAATCTGGTATGTTTTGTGGGTGGTGGAGTGCTGCTTGCCCCCAACTTGAAGGAGATAACTATTTGCCATTTTAAGAACTTGTGGTCAGTGCCCGAAGGTATGCAAATCTCGCTCCCATCTCTTCCGTCTCTGTCCATAGTAGGGTGTAAAGAATTTAAATCATTTCCGGAAGAATCTAAATTCCCATCCCTCAAAATTTTGAAGATAAAGGAGTGCCCAGAATTTGTGGGTTTCCCCCATGGAGGAGGACTGCAAGCGCCCAACTTGGAGGAGATGGAAATCAAAGAATGTAACAAATTCAGGTTACTGCCAGAGGAGATGCAAATCTCTCTCCCATCTCTCGAGTCTTTGTGTATAAGGGATTGTCCAGAATTGGAATCATTTCCGGAAGGGGGATTGCCGTCTAAATTGCGTTTTCTCAGTATCTGGAGTTGTAAAGAACTGATGGCAAACCGTATGCGGTGGGGTCTACAAACACTCACCTCTCTCAAATACTTGGATGTCAGCTTCAGAGGATGTGAAGAAGAAGAAATTGGCGAATCATTTCCAGAAGAGGGGCTGCTGCCAACCACTCTCACTTCTCTCGGAATCTACAATCATCCGAATCTGAAAACCATTGACGGCAAGGCGTTAAGACACCTCATCTCTCTCGAGAAGTTGGAGATTTATTATTGTCCTCAACTCCAGAGCTTGCCAGATGAAGGGCTACCCACTTCTCTTTCTCGTCTAGATATCTTCCCAGTGTGATTGCTAAAACAACGGAGCCAGAGAGACACGGAAGAAGATTGGGCCAAGATTTCTCACATCCCCAACATAACGATTGCTGGCCGAAAGATATGATTTGCAATGGTACGTAATTCGTCAACGTGCGTTTATGTGTTTATTTACGATCTGGCTGTGAAAAATTTAAATCATAAACATGTTTCAAATGTTAATATTCTCGTAATAACAAATTTTACAGGTACTCCAGTCCCATATAAACATGAAAGTATTTGCGATAGAAACATACGGAGCTACAAAAATTCCAAATCAGTTAGGAGATGACTCGTTCATTCTCTCATCTTGTTACTCTTCGACTTGTGGATTGTGAATATTGTTTTTCAATGCCAGCATTGGCACAGCTACCATCTCTCAGAAGGCTTGAAACTGATGGGTTAAATGGAGTGGAATTGTTCCTCTTTTCTTACTGTGTCTTACGGTGGTTCTATTATACCACAGTTTGTTGTAACGAACTAGGCTTCGGTGAAAAACGAGCTTCAACAAGTTTATGAGCTCTAGTTTCCGAATTTCCTTTTTCAAGTTTGTTTCCAAATTATGTCCTAGGAGAGGTAGATTTTGGTACTTTGTGGAATTTGAATTTAAACGTTTGGTTTGTAAAATATGGATGATGATTAGGTTTCTGTGGACCTGTGAATCTATGATCATGCATGAATGTTGTAAGACCAGAGTATTGAAAACCCTCTGTTGTTTACTAATCGATCTCAACCGGTCTAAATTCGACTTGTTTAATTAGTATTGCAAGATGATCATATCCATTAATCATGTCGTATGAAATGATTACCACTTCATCATGCCCTCAGGGATGCACAGAGCTACAAAAGTTTTCAAGTTGCTTCGCATGTGTAGGTTTGGAGTCGTGCAATGATACGTACACGAAACTTCCGAGCAAACAAAAGTAAACGACTCCTATGCATAAATGTTGGCTGCCAGAAAATCTCAGTAGTACCAGAGAAGATAAGCTTGTAATAAATTTCTAATTCTCAAAACAGAGGAAACAAGAGAAAGAAGATCTACATATAAGTGCCCCTAGTTGGCCGGCACACATGATTTCTTTTATGAGCATGTTCTTCATTATGGTGCTGTGTCCGACATGCATATCCATACCAGCAATTTAACCTGTTTGATGCCTCTGTGGGTAGATGATATTTGGGAATCGAAATCCGAAACCAGTACAAGAGCAAGGAGATCAGCTTCTCATAACAGTAATTGCACGTAGGTGTCCCAGAAGTTATTGCCTCAGCATGATTCTGGGGCATCCTCGTTCGATCAATTTCTCTGTTGTTCAACTTTGCAAGCCATTCTGCAATAACATCCTGCAATGTTCTTCCCAACAGTGCAATACATTTCTCAGTGATAACTTGTTCATGTCGATTGTTTTCATGTGCGGAAGTAGGGATTCTAGAGATGGTCAGTTCTGAGATGGTTTAAAAGTCTTGCGAATGCACACACAGCGAGAATCACTTTGTGCAACCCCTGCGTGCCAATATGTACCACAAAATGCCTGATTACATCCTAAACAGTGTTGAGGTACACTGTTATTGGTTCATGAGGCGTCATTCCTTCGCATGCTTGACATTGCAGATGGATAGTGCTTTGATTGCAAACCCCACCATATTCAGTACCACATTGAGGGCATAGATTTGACGCAGTACCAGCTTCATCATCCACCTGAGGGCGAGCCCTTATTCCTTGAAGATGTTTTCCAAAGTTTACAATTAAGATTATATCGTATTGTCGCATAATAGTCTAAAATTTCCACTTCGTCATTGGGGCAAAAAATCCGCTTTTAGTATTTCCTCCGCAATGTTGAGCAAGAAGTGATCATTTACTACAATATCTTCTAAATGTGTTTTGTTCTAATAGTTCTCCTATTTGTTTCTTTTGTCTACCGTACTTTAAACTACCATCACGAACATACGAAATTACTGTCTATAGAGCTTTTCGGTTTTCTGGTATCTGTTACAGCTTAATACTAGAAAAATTGCCCCCGCTCTGCTGTGGGGTTTCAAACTATAATCGACAACAGCCATGAATAATATTCATAGAAAAATTCACTCAAAAGGCAGCAGCAACACAATCGCATTCTCAAATGCAGCAATTTAGACAACGCACATTTTACTTGAGTAATTCCCACAAAATCACAAATTAACAGTCATCTCCAAATAATTGAAAAATCAAGAGATAGGTGAATCGATACGGTAAAATAAGCAGTTCAATTTGATTTTACATTCTATTAAGTTAACATCAAGAGCCAATATATTTATGGTTATGGTTTTCAATCAGTGTTTTATTGTCTTCTTTTTAAATTAGTGGTTCTTTTCAAATACAAAGTTTAGTCTTCTTAGCAAAGTCATTATTTTTTATAGTGGTTGGTTGAAATAAAGAGGTAGTATGAAATTGTGACCATTAGACAATAGTATGGCTGTGATCTAATAGTAAATGACCTTAATTTCACACGTAAGTTTGGTTTCAAACTTACTACATAAAAACAATGTCAACTTGCAAGACACTATATGAACTGGCTGGATAGCTAGTTGAATAAGCTTGTTCCCCTGTTTTTTCCCTTTCTTTTGAGTAATTTCCTCCTTCCCCTCCCTCCCCCCAAACCATCTTCATCCCATTTTGCACTTTCCCAAAAGCCTTTTCTCTATCCCCGTCTTCACTTTATCACATGCTTTTTTATCCTAGCCATAATTAGACTAATGCGATTTATACCTAGAGAATAATGTGCTTTTTCACATGCTTTTTTCTCTCAAAATTTATAGAAATATGAAAATGATCATCACAAATTTCAAATCCTGCAATAACCTAAATTAAAACAATTATTCAAATTCCTAAATTAAAACAGCATTTAGAAGCACTATAAATTCAAATCACAAAAAAATATCAACAACATGGTGAGAATGAAGCTTTATTTTATGGAAAATGATAAATCTTTCTCAACCAATATGCTAAAAATGTCCACCACTAGTATATAATAAAAAACAGAATACTAACTTCATCACATAGCACCACCTTTAAACGCATTTCTTTCCGAAATTAATTTAAGAAAAAATTTGACATTCACATGCCACTCATTAAGAAATTGATACTAACTTAAGTTGTATATTGTAAAATGCAACCGCTTTTAGAATTCCTAAGTCATATCAGTTAGCAAGAAACCCATACTAACTCAAGTTGTATAGTGTCATAACGCAACTGCAAAAAGACCAAGCTTCTGCAACTAAAAAGCTTTTACAAAATCATAAAACTCTTAACAGTTTGAACCCTACCGGAAGTTTATATGAGTTGAAGAACAGTTGTACTTAAGTGCAGCAAGATCATAACCTCTTGCAGCTTCTCCTCCATGTCAAAACCACCTGCAGTCCAAATTAAGAAAGATTCAATTCCAGATCAAGAACAAAATAGTAATAATTTAAACTAAAATCCTTAATTATTGTTGCAGAGAGAATTCATATCAAGATTAACTACATTATTTAATTCGAACGGAATCCAAAAGCAGCATAAATATGAAAGGTAAAAAATTAATAGCAAAAGTCACATTTCAGCAGCGATTAATAGCAGAAATCAAAGTTCAGTGGCAGGGACCAAATAAACCTCTGGATTTCAGACTGCTTAACAAATTAGACAAACACATAATCCAATTTCATCTTTTTCCACTCATTTTTTTCTTGCAACACTGTTGGGCACCAAACATCACCAAAACCGAGCTCGCTGACACATAAATAAGCTACCATACACTTTTTGATGAGGTTGGCAGAGAGCTCAATTTAGTGGCGCTCGTACCCTTTGAATACGTCGCTCATCTTTCCCTAAGTTTCTCTCTGCATTCAACCCATCACACAATTTCAACAATAATTCAGTTTGAACGATCTGAAATCAATGGAATCGGAAGTAAATACCTATTTCGATCGGAGATTTGAATGGATCGCCGGAGACGATGGTTGAAGAGCAGTGGCGGGTGTTTATTTTTTGTTCTAGGTGGTGGTGGCGGTGGCTTGCTGTCGAAGCGATGGAAACGGATGGAAACAGTAATGTGCGCGAAAGGAAATCTCTCTCTCTCTACATGTGACCCTTCCTTTCACTGCCAAAATAAGGCATCAAAACACCTTGCTTGCTCCTGTTCAGAAGAGCCTTACTTGCTACTGTTCAGTGCCCCCACCCCTCTCTCTTTCTGTTTTTGTCGTACCGAATGTTAGACCATCCTCAGTCAATCAAGTCAGTGGAATCCTCACAAAATGCCTCACTCAATCGGGTCAGTGATAACCTCCCTCGATTTCATCCCTCACCCTCTGCAACACTGGCACACCCCTCACCAACTCCCTCAATCCCATCGAACCCAGGCACACCACCACTCTCCCAAACCGAGAATGACCAAAATACCCATGCAATTTTCATTCCAGTCCTTGGATTTAGAATGTAGAGAGGGTAAAATAGGTATTTGACGTTTAGTGCTTTAACCCATTCAATGGTCACCACCGAAGCCCACTTCGGGCCCAAAACCAACAGCCCTAAAAAACCCAAATTGTGGTCAGTGGCAGAGGTGTAAATATTCAGCCCAAATCTGATGGCATTGTTGTAATTATTCGGCCTATGACAGCCAAAATACCTAGCTTGTTTTCTGTTGAGACGCTTCTCTCAAATCTGGCCAATTAATGAAGAGCAAACTAAGACACCATTATTCAAAATTTGACAAAGTGAAGTTTTCCTCTAGGAATCTTCACCTTTCAAGCTATATATTTTCTGGTTCTCAATTCTTACAATTTTCATTGTTTTCCTCTAGGAATCTTCACCTAATTTTCTCTTGTGTTTGCTTTAATCGCGTACTGACGTTGGTGATTGAGAAAATGAAATCGTTGATGTCAATGCTCAACTTTACTGTTTACTTTTTGTAAAGCTAAGTTTACTGTAGCTCGAGATACCTTCTTTATATGCGAGTAAGTCTTCCACCAAATCAGAAACTAAAGCGTTTTATATACATTGAAACGTGATTGGAAGATGCATTGTCATCCATTCTTTTCGATTTCCTGTGTTTGAGTTATATTTATTTCCTCCATGATTTGAAGTCGTTTCCGAAGTATATTTATTGGGATTTTGAGATGCGCGTTCTGGTACTTTTTGGAATATGACTTGAAACTTTCAGAGCAAGCGCAAACCAGAGTTTACCGTTCTAGTTCCTCTTTGATTATACAGTTATATTCTCAATCGTCATTACCTCTATTACCTCGAGATTACTCAATGGTAGTGACATGATTACACAGTTATATTCTCAACTTGTCATCGTCACGAGATTACTCGACAATGACATAATTATATTTCAACTTAAACTAGTTAATGCTAGTTTATGATTTTGTATGCATGTAATATAGTGTCAGAGACCCATTGAGTGTGGTCCTTCGGGGATGCAATAAATGTGGTTACTTGCAGGTGTCTTTATTTGGGCTTATCCCTATTTTCGGGGAAGTTTTGCCAAATTTTCGGTAGATTTTAATAGTTGAAAACTTGAGTTATGACTTTATGCATATTATGGATTCGTCACCAATCCACGTGCTTACCTTCACAAATCACAACAATAAATGTGTGAAATCAGTAACGAGGGATTGAGCTAGATTTTTTTTTTAATGGAGGCACTAAGAAAAAAATTTATTAAGAAAAATAAAATGATATGCACGCACTAATTATAGACTCTTAATCATATTCTAAAGTATTATTCTTTAACAGTTTGAAGGATATAGATTCCTTGTTGTACGCTTACTTGTCTCATGACTAAGTAGCTTAACCTCAACGGTGTCGTGACTCGTGAACACTCTCAAATGAAATGTATTTAACATAATAAAATATTAAGGATTTAACAATAATAGAACTGTGGTGTCCAGGTCAAAGCATTATCCCAATGAGTTCTCATGTGACATAATGATACCTCTTTTCCATTTTCTTTCATTTTTCATTTTCCTTTCGGTGCACTTCTCCTTTATCCTTTTCTTTTACCCCTCTCCTTTTTTCCTTTCATTGTCTTTTACCATTATTTAATCTTAATAAAAACTTATCAGCTCCAAAATTTTTGAAATTATATTTTGCTCTACAATTAAGATTGAGTTTAATTCTATTAAGCCTTCTGGCTTGTAATTAACCTTCATGCATTTTTTTTTTAATTTCTCTCTAATTTGGTGAATTTTAACTTTCCGAGTACTGGGTTTACGTTTCCATCCATTTACTACGCTCGTTGGGGCGGGTCACTCGGCCTTTGATTGTAGCATCCTTTTGCCTCTACGAACTCTTGAGAATCTAATCGTGCAGCATATCATTTTAATTATCTATTTCCCTGTAAGATTAAAGAACCCATTTGCCATTCAAATGTGCTGGAATGAATATTGAAGAAAATTAGAGTTCCACCAGCACACCAATTAGCAATATGGAGAGTAGCTCAAACCTCTTATAAACTCATGTAATTTTCATTCTTCCATCAATGTGTGACTCATTCTCAACACGCTCCCTCACGTGCGGTGAATTTTCGAGCCTAATACGTGGACAATACAACGGGATGACGTGAAACATATGTGACCATTGACTTCACACGCGAGACAACATGCTCTAATACTATAAAAAAAGTTGTGGTTCCATCAAAAAACCAATTGATAATATACGAAGTAGTCCAACCTCTTATAAGTTCATATAAAATCCTTCAGACTCATTCTCAAACGAATATAACATTACTCGCAGGATAAAATTCCAATGTACTCTGTGGGAACCACCCCCCCCCCCCCCCCCCAACAAAACAA
>VIEB01000204.1:1177956-1250452 GCA_006547085.1 Malus baccata | reverse complement strand
ATGAAACAACATTAAATAACATTAACCAACATAAAAATTATACAACACTAACCAACATGATTTTTAAATAAAATTAAGTTGTAGTTTTTAAATAATAAATTATGTTTGGCCCTATGGCCCTTTGGCCCTCGGTTGGAGACGGTTTTTTGTGACAGGGCTAAAACGAGCCCTCTGGCCCTCTGGCCCTCGGTTGGAGACGGAGGCAAATATGGCCCTGTACTGTTCATTAAAATATTAATATCTTGGAGAATCTTGGAGGGCCAGAGGGCTAAAACGAGCCCTCTGGCCAGCCATTGTTAGGTAGAGACCAACAAGATTTCAGTTAAAGAACATTGATAGGTAGAGACCACATCCAAACTCTCCCCTTAGATAGTTATTATTCTAAGCAATGCACATCTAAAACTATGATATCTCATCTTATCAATCTTAGATTTAAATAGTGACTAGAGATTACAAAGAGAGATGAAAACAAGTTTAATAACAATTAACGATTTTGTTATTGCATGATTCAGTGAGTTTCTTACTTAATAACATCGTAGAGAGAAATGATCACTTGTAGGAAAATGATTCAATGAGTTTGTTACTAGATAACATCTGATTCATTTTTTATTTGCTCAATAAAACGATTAAAAAGAAATTAGAGTGTGTATAAGTAACAAATTAATAAAAGGTCGTACCAGTGCATAAGGCTCCCGCTTTACGCAGAGTCTGAAAGAGGTGAATGTCTGCTAGCCTTACCCTCATTAATAAGTAACAAATTAATGAGAGTGTAAAATGTAAAAAGAAATGATAGTATGTAATGGGATCGTTAACAACATAATCAACAATAATCATTATGTTTATCTCATTGAATCAGCATTTTCTATTTGTCAAAGAATAAGACAAACATAATGATGTCTAAATTCAGAAGTTGGAATACAACTATGATTCATTGAGTTTCTATTTGTCAGAAAATGTAAGTTGATGTCTAACTTCAGAGTTGTACAGCTGTAGAGTATGCTATTTATTTCATCTTATACTCCATATTTGTGCTTAGAGAAAAGCAAAATGATGTATTAGAAACTTCATCAAGCAGCCCTTTTGTTTTAATGGTTTTCCGGTTGATGTTTTGTTTAATGGTTGCTCTTTTGGTGGTTTCATATATTAAGTTCAATTGTTAAAAAGTAGAATTTTTCTTCGGTTTGGACGGTATTTTTTCATATATTTAATTACTTACATAACTTGATCGTCTTTGTTTCAACTCTGTTTGCGTTATGAATAGCAGCTCTTTCCAAGTTAACATGGATTTATTTTTACAGTGTAATTATCTACAGAAAATTTCTCTAATGATGTTGACAATGGAGGGACACTGATTCTGAACACAGTGGGCAAGTCTTTACAAGCTAATTCCGTAGGTAATAGAAACTACGTCTTTTCTCTCTGCTTGCGTGCTTTTTAATATTGAGAGATTGAAATTGAATTTTAGAATTAGCATTCTTTTTTATGATCTACTGCCTGGTAAGGATTCTTGAAATTGTATTTTAGAATTAGTATTTTTCTTGATTCAAAACAAAAGGTCTATAATTTCCTTCCTACATTCCATGTATGTACATAGTATTGCCTGTCGTAAATATATTTTCAAATTTTACATGTTTTATACGGTTTTGAAACCCTCAACATAAGGGACCTATGTTTCATATGTATTTATTTTTAGAACACTTCCAGCCCAGCCAAGTCTCCCTGAGCGATGAGCTCTGGAATCCCCCTACCAAGAAAAAAAAAAAAGAAAAAAAAGGGGAGCTCCAGCCCATTCCAAAAACCTGGGCTCCCCTGGATCCCCCACTTTTCCCCCAGGTCCGAATTGACTGGCCCACTTTGATGTTAGCCATGATAGAAAAATATAAAAAATACAAAAACTTATAAAAAGTTAATTAAAAATATAAAAAAGTTATAAATTCTTTCTATAAATACCTAGCCATATTTTTTCACTTTACATCCCATTTCAATATTTTCAAATACTTTTCAACCTATCTTTTATTGTCATTCGAAATTAAAAATAAAATTATTTATTATTTTATTAAAAAATATCTTTTATTGTCATTCGAAATTAAAAATAAAATTATTTATTATTTTATTAAAAAATATTTTGTGGAGATACACTTGAACAATTACTGTTTACTAAAGGCTGTTACTAACTTACTATTCACTTTGACGGATTGGGCTGCCTATAGCACATGAGGACATTTAGGGGTAGAGTTGCTCTAAAAAGTGCAGTTAAAGGCAGTCGACGAGAAATGACTCGAAACGCATCTACTTTTGTGTTAAATATAATAAAGTCAGTCTTTGTTTAATATCAATCCAATAACTCTTGGTTTGAATTAGTTTATTTGTAGCGAAAACTAACCATAGTTTTCGTTACATTGATATTGCTAGCTAATTTGTGATTATCTTCTCCCAGCAAAACTCAATTCCATTTGCAAAGAAGAGATCGATCATGGCATTGGCGGTGGTAGGTGGAGCCGCTCTCTCGGGTTTCTTCCAGCAAGTATTTGTGAAGTTGGATTCTCAGGAGGTCAAGAACTTCATCAGAGGAAAGAAACAGACTGATGGGTTGCTGAAGAAGTTGAGGATCGAGTTGATGTCTGTCAATGCTGTTTATGATGATGCCGAGCAAAAGCAATTAAGTAACCCAGTTGTGAAGCAGTGGCTGCATGAGCTTAAAGAGGCAGTCTTTCATGCTGAGGACCTACTGGACGAGATCAAGACAGAAGCGTTAAGGCGGAAAATGGAAGTTGAATTTGGAAGTAGCACAAGCAAGGTACAAGACCTCATCTCTGCTTCTTTCCATGCTTTTGATGAGTCTGTAGACACCAAGATAGAGGAAATTCTTGAGACGTTAAGCTTCATTTTAAAACAAAAAGATGCCTTCGGTTTGAAAGAACGTTTTAGTCACAGAATCTCACAAACATTGCCTTCAACTTCTTTAGTAGAAGGCTCTGATGTGTATGGAAGAGATCGTGACAAGGAAACCATTATTCAATTGTTGCTGTCAGATGATGTTACTTGTAATAAGATTGGCGTCATTCCCATCGTGGGCATGGGTGGGATCGGAAAGACCACCCTTGCTCAGCTCTTATACAATGATGAGAGAGTGAAGCAGCGTTTTGAGCCCCGAGCATGGGTATGTGTTTCTGATGAATTTGACATTGTTAAGATCACACAAACAATTTATGCATCAGTCACTTCACAAACCTGTGATTCCACAGACCTAAACCAGCTTCAAGTCAAACTCAAAGATGCTTTGGCGGGGAAGAAGTTTCTTTTTGTTCTTGATGATGTTTGGAATGAGAATTACAATATTTGGGATTCCTTAAGGCGCCCCTTCGAGTCTGGAGCTCATGGAAGTAAGATCATTGTCACCGCAAGGAATGATGGCGTTGCAACTACGATGGGTACTTTTCAAACCCACTATTTAAAGAACTTACTTGAGGAAGACTGTTGGTTTTTATTTGCAAAACATGCCTCCAAAGATGCAAGTGGTGTTGTAGATCCAAATCTTGAGGTAATTGGAAGACAAATTGTTAGCAAGTGTAAAGGCCTTCCTTTAGCTGCAAAATCTCTCGGTCGTCTCTTACGCTCTGAATCAAATGTGGAGGAATGGGAAAATGTGCTAAAAAGTGACATATGGCAGTTGTCATATGCAAAGATTGACGTTCTGCCGGCTCTATGGCTAAGCTACCAATACTTGTCTCCGGAGCTGAAACGTTGTTTTGCTTATTGTTCCATATTTCCCAAAGATTATAAATTTAACAAGTCTGAATTAATTTTGTTGTGGATGGCCGAAGATCTTTTACAACCCCAAAAGAAGACTATGTTGGAAGATGTTGGAAAGAAATACTTTGATGATCTAATCTCACGGTCATTTTTTCAATACTCGTCTTCAAATGATTGTTTCATCATGCATGATCTGTTGCATGATTTGGCGACTTATGTGTGTGGGGAATTTTGCATTAGATTGGAAGACCACGACTTCTCATTGGACGTTGTGAGCAAGGGTCGTCATTTTTCTTGTTTGCAATATTCATCTAATGTTGATTATAAGAGATTTGGCACTATTTATGAAGCTAAGTATCTGCGCACCTTCATTCTTGGCAATCTCTATTGGCCGACAGTACGACTTGATCTCCTTTTAATGCTACAGTGTTTAAGAGTTCTCAAACTACGTGTGCATGATATCACGGAGTTGCCTGATTTGATTAGCAACTTGAAGCATCTACGGTACCTCGACTTGTGTAACACTCCAATCCAGAAATTACCGGACACGGTATGCAGTTTGTGTAATTTACAAACGTTGTTGTTGTCAAATTGTACATATTTAGCTGAGTTGCCCACCGATTTGAGAAGACTTATCAACTTGCGCCATCTTGATTTCAGAGGTACGAAAATAAAAAAGATGCCCCCCCACATGGGCAAGTTGAAAGATCTCCAAACATTTGGAGGTGAGTTTGTCTTGAGCAAAGATGGTGGGGGATACATTGATGAGTTAAAGGGGTTTCAGCATTTGAGTGGAAAACTTCATATTTCAGGGCTTCAAAATATCAAACATGCTGAGGATGCTTTGGAGGCCAAACTGAGGGACAAGAAGCTCAGTGAAATACATTTGAAATGGGAAGGTGACACTGCGGATTCTCAAAACGATAGCCGAGTGCTGGGCAACCTGCAGCCCAATACAAACCTAAAGGTACTGGCTATAAAGGGATACGGAGGTATAAAGTTTCCAGGTTGGTTAGGAGATGAGTCTTTCTCTAATCTCATCACTCTCCGACTTGAGAACTGTGGATATTGTTTCTCCCTGCCAGCATTGGGGCGGCTAACGTCCCTCAAAAGGCTTGAAATTGATGGGTTGAATGGAGTGGA
The DNA here is from genome assembly GCA_006547085.1 of Malus baccata. NCBI lineage: Eukaryota > Viridiplantae > Streptophyta > Magnoliopsida > Rosales > Rosaceae > Malus > Malus baccata. Next base: position 1,245,556 of record VIEB01000204.1, on the reverse strand, counting down.
ATTAGTGGGGTCTGAGTTTTATGGGCCTGCATTTAAATCTCTTAAGTTTCTGAGTTTCCGTAGTATGCGGGAATGGCAAGAGTGGTGTTTCCCTGGAGGTGAAGAAGAAGAAGGCGGACATTTTCCTAATCTTTGCGAGCTTAGTCTGGAGAACTGTCCCAAACTAACGGGGAAATTACCGTTATACTACTTCCCAAGACTTGAGCAGCTAATTTTGCAGAAAGTTAATATCGAATCCCTTGCTGGTTCGCAAGAATGCAATAAATTCAATATTGAACTCCCATCCCTCCGTTACTTGAGAATATCAGATTGCCCGAATCTGGTATGTTTTGTGGGTGGCGGAGTGCTGCTTGCGCCCAACTTGGAGGAGATAACTATTTGCCATTTTAAGAACTTGTGGTCAGTGCCAGAGGAGATGCACGCCTCTCTCCCGTCTCTTCAGTCTCTGTCCATAGAAGGGTGTAAAGAACTTAAATCATTTCCGGAAGAATCTAAATTCCCATCCCTCAAAAATTTGAAGATAAAGGAGTGCCCAGAATTTGTGGGTTTCCCCCATGGAGGACTGCAAGCGCCCAACTTGAAGATGATGGAAATCTATGAATGTAACAAATTCGGGTCACTGCCAGAGGAGATGCACGCCTCTCTCCCGTCTCTTCAGTTTCTGTCCATAGAAGGGTGTAAAGAATTTAAATCATTTCCGGAAGAATCTAAATTCCCATCCCTCTATGATTTGAAGATAATGGCATGCCCAGAATTTGTGGGTTTCCTCTATGGAGGAGGACTGCAAGCGCCCAACTTGCAGACAATGGAAATCAAAGAATGTAATGAATTCAGGTCACTGCCAGAGGAGATGCAAGCCTCTCTCCCGTCTCTCCCGTCTCTTCAGTCTCTGTCCATACTAGGGTGTAAAGAATTTAAATCATTTCCGGAAGAATCTAAATTCCCATCCCTCAATCATTTGTTTATAATGAATTGCCCAGAATTTAGGTCACTGCCAGAGGAGATGCACGCCTCTCTCCCGTCTCTTGAGTCTCTGTTCATAGAAGGGAGTAAAGAATTTAAATCATTTCCGGAAGAATCTAAATTCCCATCCCTTGATGTTTTGAATATATGGGATTGTCCAGAATTGGAATCATTTCCGGAAGGGGGATTGCCGTCTAAATTGCGTTCACTCAGAATCGGGAGTTGTAAAAAACTGATGGCAAACCGTATGCGGTGGGGTCTACAAACACTCACCTCTCTCAAAGTCTTGGATGTCAGCTTCTCAGAATGTGAAGAAGAAGAAACTGTCGAATCATTTCCAGAAGAGGGGCTGCTGCCAACCACTCTCGTTTCTCTCGGAATCTCCCATCATCCGAATCTGAAAACCATTGACGGCAAGGCGTTAAGACACATCATCTCTCTCAAGCGGTTGACCATTTTGTTTTGTCCTCGACTCCAGAGCTTGCCAGATGAAGGGCTACCCACTTCTCTTTCTGGTCTAGAAATCCGCGAGTGTGATTTGCTAACACAACGGTGCCAGAGAGACACGGGAGAAGATTGGGCCAAGATTTCTCACATCCCCAACGTAGTGATTGATGACCGAGAGATATGATTTGCAATGGTACGTAATTCATCAACGTGCGTTTATGTGTTTATTTACGATCTGACTGTGTAAATTTTAAATCATAAACATGTTTCAAATGTTAATGTTCACATAATAACAAATTTTACGGGTACTCTTGTCCCATATAAACTTGAAAGTATTTGCGATAGAAAGATACGGAGCTACAAAAATTCCAAATCGGTTAGGAGATGACTTGTTCCTTCTCTCATCTTGTTACTCTTCGACTTGTGGATTGTGAACATTGATTTTCAATGCCAGCATTGTCACAGCTACCATCTCTCAGGAGGCTTGAAACTGATGGGTTAAATGGAGTAGAATTGTTCCTCTTTTCTTATTGTGTCTTACGGTGGTTCTATTATACGACAGTTTGTTGTATCGAACTAGTCTTCGGTGAAAAAGGAGCTTCAACAAGTCTGAGCTTTAGTTTTCGAATTTCCTTTTTCAAGTTTGTTTCCAAATTATGTCTATTGAGAGGTAGATTTTGGTACTTCGTAGAATTCGAATTCAAATGTTTGGTTTGTAAAATATGGATGATGATTTCATTTCTGTGGAACTGTGAATCTATGATCATGCTTGAATGTTGTCAGACCAGAGTATTGAAAATCTGTTGTTTACTAATCGATCTCAAGCGGTCTAAATTCGATTTGGTTAATTAGTATTGCAAGATGATCTTATCTACTAATCATGTCTTATCAAATGATTATGTACTAATCATCATGCCCTTAGGGATGCATAGAGCTTCAAATGTTTTCAAGTTGCTTCGCATGTGTAGGTTTGGAGTCGTTCAATGGTATGTACGCGAAACATATGAGCAAACAAAAGTAAACAACTCTTATATATAAATGTTGGCTGCCAGAAAATCTCAGTAGTACCAGAGACGATAGGCTTGTAATAAATTTCTAATTCTCAAAACAGAGGAAACAAGAGAAAGAAGATCTACATATAAGTACCCCTAGTTGGTCGGCACACATGATTTCTTTTTCGAGCATGTTCTTCATTATGGTGCTGTGTCCGACATGCATATCCATACCAGCAATTTTCCCTGTTTGATGCGTCTGTGGGTAGATGATATTTGGGAATCGAAATCCAAAACCAGTACAAGAGGAAGGAGATCAGCACGTAGGTGACCCGGAAGTTATTGTTTCAGCATGATTCAGGGGCATCCTCGTTCGATCAACTTCTCTGTTCAACTTTGCAAGCCATTCTGCAATAACATCCTGCAATGTTCTTCCAAACTGTGCAATACACTTCTCAGTGATAACTTGTTCATGTCGATTGTTTTCATGAGCTGAAGTAGGGATTCTAGAGATGGTCCATTCTGAGATTGGTTTATAAGTCTCACGACTGCACACACGGTGAGAATCACTAAGTGAAACCCCTTGCGCATGCCAATATGAACCGCAAAATGCCTTATCAGTATCACACCCTAAACAGTGTTGAGGTACACTGCTATTGGTGCGCGAAGGCATCATTCCTCCGCATGCTTGACATTGCAGATGGATAGTGGTTTGATTGCAGCGGAACCCACCATATTCAGTACCACATTGAGGGCATGGATTTGATGGATTATCAGCTTCTTCATCCACCTGGGAGCGAGCCCTTTTTCCGCGAAGATGTTTTCTAGAGTTTACGACAAGATTAGATTGTATTGTTACTTAAGAGTCTAAAATTGCCACTTCATCATTGGTGCGTTTTAGTGAAGAATCAGCTTTTAGTATTTCATCTGCAACGTTAAGCAAGAAGTGATTTCTTCCAACAAACTGTACAACTGCTCGACACTGGGGACAGAGTACACTTGAACGTTTCTCCTGTGATCTCTTTAACCACTCTGAGAAGCATCGGTTACAGAAATTATGGAAGCAAGGAGCAACGGTAACTACATCATGCCATATGTTGAAGCAAATGCAGCATATTGCATGCTCGGCATCCATAGAAATCTTTAACTTCTTCTGACAACTTTCAGGACCAGGCAATACATTGAACCTGTAGCTTAAATACCTTTCCTTATCAGGCAGAGGTCGCACTTGGTGCGATGGCAAGTGCCTTCGCCCATGAGCAGTAGGTCTCGGGTTCGAGACTTGGGAGCAGCCTCTCCATAAATGGGGGTAAGGTTAGCCGACATTCACCTCTCCCAGACCCTGCGTAAATACCCTTCCTTATCGGGACCTGAAGTAATTTCACTTCCGCATCTGATAACAATAGTTTCTTCAGCTTGGATTACAGTCCCATCAACAACTATTGCATCTGAACTTTTATTTTGTATTGTGGCAGAAGAGTGGTCTGAATTCCTTGTTATCTTGCACCACTTGCATTTGCGAATACAAGAGAACAAGATCTCTGAGCAAACTACAATCTCACATGAACTAATCTCAACATCTGGATATCTCGAGTCTGATGGAACGAGCTTGGCCCAGAATTCTTCACAGGGTTTTGCACCTGAGTTCTCTCCAACTTCTGCCATCCCTTGAATATATTCACAAAGGACCCAGGAACCTTTAATTGAGATCTCAAAGATAAGTAACCGGCCATTGTTATGTTCATTTAAAAAGAAACAAATACTTATATAATCAACTATTTATGAGCAACAGAGCAATTTTAATTTCTAATTATCAAACAAAATCTCTACCGCTAATTAGATAATTCATCCAAGTACGAAAAGAAAACAGATTTGCACTCAAACACGACAGATTCATGAAATATGCTATGGTAACGCCCCAAACATTTCAACACCGATAAACATATCAGTTTCATGTTTCAGACATCCTACAACTACATAAATTGGGTCGTAACAATTCCAACTAAACGTAAAAGCTCTTAACTCAAAGCATAACCACATACTAGCAAAATTCATGGAAGATAGTAAGTGCCAATTAACATGAGAGTCAAAAAGGCTTGAGGAGAAGGGGTCCCCAGCAGCGGCATCATTTCTGGCTGGAAAGGGTTGATTCTAGTAATATAATTTATACCACAGAACACATACAAACGGATTTAAGGGGTTTTGTAATTCGTGGACGGGTGGAGACACAATTGTCACTCTAAAAGAGATACTTTCACTTAGGAAAACTGGAAACAATAGCCAAAATTTAACCCCTAATCATGGAAAATGAAAGAAAGTTTGCAACTTTAGCCAAAGTTTGATCCTTTAACCCCCTCCAGTAACATTTGAACCAATTCGAGCAGTAATTAAACTCACAAATTCTAGAGAATGTCACAAGTGAACAAGATTTACCAAAATTTCCAGATTTGTACACAAAATATCCAGGCATGACAGGATCAACGAACGAAGACTCTGCAAGATCAATAGCGCGGGCAAGCACAGCAGCTTTGTTCTCGCACTTCCTCTGCTCATCAGCTGGATCGCTGTCAGCGACAATTCCTGCCCCGGCTTGGAGATGAGCAACCCACTCTCTGCGCTTGTTTGCATCCTTGTATGAATACATTGTATCATACCGAAAGCTAGTTGGGAAAACAATAGTTCTCAGAGCAAGGGCGATGTCCATGTTGCCAGAAAACGAAATTCCCCCAAAGCCACCACTATATGGACCACGTCTAATCACTTCCAGCTTATCGATCAGCTCCATGGCTTTCACCTGCATTGCAGTAAATGAGGAAACTCGAAAATCCTAAGCGAGTCCATATAAGATGGATTAGGAAATCACGACATCATGTTCCATATATCAACCAATAGTGGTGTAATAAGCCGATTACTAACTGATTAGGTTAATCCTCAAGATTTGTACTTGCAGGATTATACCGGTTAATTAAGTCTAGGATAATTTAAGCTAACTAATACGAAATAAAACAAGAATGCCAACAAAAATGAAAAAGAGCTTATGATGAAAACCTTCGGTGCTCCACTGACAGTCCCAACCAGCAACGCAGTATGCAGAACATCCCAGCTAGTTAAATCATCAAGTAACTCTCCAGTGACCTTCAATTACATTAAACTTCCATCCCCTTAATTCAATTGGTTCTTGAGTACATTACACTGATGAATATAGATATAGACTTCAACAACAACAACAAAGCCTTTTCCCACTAAGTGGGGTCGGCTATATGAATCCTAGAACGCCATTGCGCTCGGTTTTGTGTCATGTCCTCCGTTAGATCCAAGTACTCTAAGCCTTTTCTTAGAGTCTCTTCCAAAGTTTTCCTAGGTCTTCCTCTACCCCTTCGGCCCTTAACCTCTGTCCCGTAGTCACATCTTCGAACCGGAACGTCAGTCGGCCTTCTTTGCACATGTCCAAATCACCGGAACCGATTTTCTCTCATCTTTCCTTCAATTTCGGCTACTCCTACTTTACCTCGGATATCCTCATTCTCAATCTTATCCTTTCTCGTATGCCCACACATCCCAAGAAGCATCCTCATCTCCGCTACACCCATTTTGTGTACGTGTTGATGTTTCACCGCCCAACATTCTGTGCCATACAACATCGCTGGCCTTATTGCCGTCCTATAAAATTTTCCCTTGAGCTTCAGTGGCCTACGACGGTCACACAACACGCCAGATGCACTCTTACACTTCATCCATCCAGCTCGTATTCTATGGTTGAGATCTCCATCTAATTCTCCGTTCTCTTGCAAGATAGATCCTAGGTAGCGAAAACGGTCGTTTTTTGTGATCTTCGCTAGATTGCTCCGGTCATTAGTGTGGATAAGTATATAAATGGATAGAGATAGGAAAGCAAACACAGGGCTCTCGAGATTCGGGGAGCAGTGTCTCTTCGATTTTTGAGAAAGTAATCATGTTGGGAGTCTGGCTCTCGAGATTCGGAGGGCGGTGCCTCTTCGATTTTGGAGTAAGCAATCTTGTTGGGAGTGTTTTCTCGGATGTGAGTAAAGGTTGGGCATGTTTGCTAGTCTACCTTGCCACGAAGCACGGAGGTTGACACACAGGGACTTCAATTATCCAGCAGTGGTACTGTTCCTTTACCCTTGTGGGTAATAATATGTTAGCTAGACCTTCAAAATTTATGTGTCTAAACTTTGTTAGTGCTGTTTCTTTGCTATTCTTTTACCTTTCTTGGTCAGAGCGATGTAGTGGGAGCTGCAAGCTTCACGTGCTCAACTTTGGCAGAGACTTTGGCAAAGTTATCTGTGGTACCCATGAGCTATTGTTGCGTGTGGGAAGTGGGTGATTGAACAGTAAGATTCATATGCTTTCTACTTCACCAGAAGTCTTCGACAGAATGCCCATAATTTCCGCTAAGCTGAGTGTGCGTGTGACAGGTGCTGACAAGGCTAGAAAAGTAGGTGCCTCTTCGATTTCTGAGATCGGCCCTCGTGGTCTCTGAGCAGCCCAGCTTTTGAGAAAGCGAGCGCCTCTTCGATTGATTCGGAGAACGATGCCTCTTCGATTTTTGAGAAAGCAATCATGCTGGGGGTCTGGCTCTCGAGATTCGGGGAGCAGTGTCTCTTCGATTTTTGAGAAAGTAATCATGTTGGGAGTCTGGCTCTCGAGATTCGGAGGGCGGTGCCTCTTCGATTTTGGAGCAATCAGTCTTGTTGGGGGTGTTTTCTCGAATGTGAGTAAAGGTTGGGCATGTTTGCTAGTCTACCTTGCCACGAAGCACAGAGGTTGACACACAGGGACTTTCCAATTATCCAGCAATGGTACTGTTCCTTTACCCTCTCTTCGATTTTTGAGAAAGTAGTCATGTTGGGAGTCTGGCTCTCGAGATTCGGAGGGCGGTGCCTCTTCGATTTTGGAGCAATCAGTCTTGTTGGGGGTGTTTTCTCGAATGTGAGTAAAGGTTGGGCATGTTTGCTAGTCTACCTTGCCACGAAGCACAGAGGTTGACACACAGGGACTTTCCAATTATCCAGCAATGGTACTGTTCCTTTACCCTCTCTTCGATTTTTGAGAAAGTAGTCATGTTGGGAGTCTGGCTCTCGAGATTCGGAGGGCGGTGCCTCTTCGATTTTGGAGCAATCAGTCTTGTTGGGGGTGTTTTCTCGAATGTGAGTAAAGGTTGGGCATGTTTGCTAGTCTACCTTGCCACGAGGCACAGAGGTTGACACACAGGGACTTTCCAATTATCCAGCAATGGTACTGTTCCTTTACCCTCTCTTCGATTTTTGAGAAAGTAGTCATGTTGGGAGTCTGGCTCTCGAGATTCGGAGGACGGTGCCTCTTCGATTTTGGAGCAAGCAATTTTATTGGGAGTGTTTTCTCGAATGTGAGTAAAGGTTGGGCATGTTTGCTAGTCTACCTTGCCACGAGGCACAGAGGTTGACACACAGGGACTTTCCAATTATCCAGCAGTGGTACTGTTCCTTTACCCTTGTGGGTAATAATATGGTAGCTAGACCTTCAAAATTTATGGGTCTAAACTTTGTTAGTGCTGTTTCTTTGCTATTCTTTTACCCTTCTTGGTCAGAGCGATGTAGTGGGAGCTGCAAGCTTCACGTGCTCAACTTTGGCAGAGGACTTTGGCAAAGTTATCTGTGGTACCCATGAGCTATTGTTGCGTGTGGGAAGTGGGTGATTGGGCAGTAAGATTCATGTGTTTTCTACTTCCCCAGAAGTCTTCGACAGAATACCCATAATTTCCGCAAAGCTGAGTGTGCGTGTGACAGGTGCTGACAAGGCTGGAAAAGTAGGTGCCTCTTCGATTTCTGAGATCGGCCCTCGTGGTCTCTGAGGAGCCCAGCTTTTGAGAAAGCGAACGCCTCTTCGATTTCTGAGATCGGCTTTCGTGGTCTTTGAGCAGCCCAACTTTTGAGAAAGCAAACACCTCTTCGATTTATGAGATCAACCCTCGTGGTCTCTAAGCAGCCCAGCTTTTGAGAAAGCAAACGCCTCTTCGATTTCTGAGCAGGCGCCTCTTCGATGTCTGAAGCTCCGTCGAGTGCAGCTTTTTATAGGGCTGGCATTAAGTTCCAAAACACACTTGAATCTCCACCAGTAGAAGCTCCATTCTTGCACTTCTAAGATCTTGATTTGTCCGACCTCTTCTCTCTTCAACACCTTTGAAAATGTCTGGCCCCTCCGACCGTCGTTTTGACTTGAACTTTGTTGAAGAGGCAGCCCCGCCTTCTCCAGACAACATATGGCGCCCATCCTTCGTCTCCCCTACTGGTCCGCTTACCCGTGGGGATTCCGTGATGAAGAATGATATGACCGCTGCGGTGGTGGCCAGGAACCTTCTCACTCCCAAAGATAACAGACTACTTTCCAAACGGTCTGATGAGTTAGCTGTTAAGGATTCGCTGGCTCTCAGTGTTCAGTGTGCAGGTTCTGTGTCTAATATGGCCCAACGCCTATTTGCTCGAACCCGCCAAGTTGAATCATTGGCGGCCGAAGTGATGAGTCTCAAACAGGAGATTAGAGGGCTCAAGCACGAGAATAAACAGTTGCATCGTCTCGCACATGACTATGCTACAAACATGAAGAGGAAGCTGGACCAGATGAAGGAAACTGATGGTCAGGTTTTACTTGATCATCAGAGATTTGTGGGTTTGTTCCAAAGGCATTTATTGCCTTCGTCTTCTGGGGCTGTACCGCGTAATGAAGCTCCAAATGATCAACCTCTGATGCCTCCTCCTTCTAGGGTTCTGTCCAGTACTGAGGCTCCGAATGATCCCGCTCCGGTGCCTTCTCTTTCTGGGGCTCTACCGACTGCTGAGACTTCTCCTAAGCAACCTTTATGAAGGCTCCCTCTTGTTTGTTTATTTGGCTTAAGTATATGTACATATTTGTAGCTTATCGGGAACTTCTCTTTCTGGGGCTCTACCGACTGCTGAGACTTCTCCTAAGCAACCTTTATGAAGGCTCCCTCTTGTTTGTTTATTTGGCTTAAGTATATGTACATATTTGTAGTTTATCGGGAATATCAATAAATAAGCTTTCCTTCATTTCAACGTTTGTGTTAAATACACCAAAGCCTTCTTCGCTAAGTTCTTTGAATTTTCTTTTGTTGAAGCTTGTATGTTGAAGCTTTGTGAGTGGAGCATGTAGGTTGAGGTAGTGTTCCCTTAATTTCCTGAGTGAGGAAAACTTCTCGGTTGGAGACTTGGAAAATCCAAGTCACTGAGTGGGATCGGCTATATGAATCTTAGAACGCCATTGTGCTCGGTCCTGTGTCATGTCCTTCGTTAGATCCAAGTACTCTAAGTCTTTTCTTAGAGTCTCTTCCAAAGTTTTCCTAGGTCTTCCTCTACCCCTTCGGCCCTGAACCTCTGTCCCATAGTCGCATCTTCTAATCGGAGCGTCAGTAGGCCTTCTTTGCACATGTCCAAACCACCGTAACCGATTTTCTCTCATCTTTCCTTCAATTTCGGCTACTCCTACTTTACCCCGGATATCCTCATTCCTAATCTTATCCTTTCTCGTGTGCCCACACATCCAACGAAGCATCCTCATCTCTGCTACACCCATTTTGTGTACGTGTTGATGCTTCACTGCCCAACATTCTGTGCCATACAGCATCGCCGGCCTTATTGCCGTCCTATAAAATTTTCCCTTGAGCTTCAGTGGCATACGGCGGTCACACAACACGCCAGATGCACTCTTCCACTTCATCCATCCAGCTTGTATTCTATGGTTGAGATCTCCATCTAATTCTCCGTTCTTTTGCAAGATAGATCCTAGGTAACGAAAACGATCGCTCTTTGGTATTTCTTGATCACCGATCCTCACCCCTAACTCGTTTTGGCCTCCATTTGCACTGAACTTGCACTCCATATATTCTGTCTTTGATCGGCTTAAGCGAAGACCTTTAGATTCCAACACTTCTCTCCAAAGGTTAAGCTTTGCATTTACCCCTTCCTGAGTTTCATCTATCAACACTATATCGTCTGCGAAAAGCATACACCAAGGAATATCATCTTGAATATGTCCTGTTAACTCATCCATTACCAACGCAAAAAGGTAAGGACTTAAGGATGAGCCTTGATGTAATCCTACAGTTATGGGAAAGCTTTCGGTTTGTCCTTCATGAGTTCTTACGGCAGTCTTTACTCCTTCATACATATCCTTTATAGCTTGGATATATGCTACTCGTACTCCTTTCTTCTCTAAAAATTCTGAAACTAATTCTGAAACTAATGTCTCAGATGCGCAAATGTGTCCCCAATCGTTATAGATATTAGGTTACTTATTATGTGTATTATCGAAAGGAGATACTTACTGTTGAAAAAAACAGACTGATAAAAATTTATAAATATAAGAAAGAGTAATCACGTAAGCCATGAACAGACAAGGCACCAAGTGTAAATTTATTAAGCTAATGTTGAAATATACATTAAATACTTTTACCCGCCATGGATTGAAAACAGATACCGCGGAGAATAAAATTTAGCATATGCATGGTTTTACACTCTGGAGAATGAAGTTCAACATACAGTAATAATCATACAAATACGAGAAGGGAAAGATAATAAACCTTCCCGACATCATTCCTCCCCAAGTCTACAAGCATAATATGCTCTGCAAATTGCTTTTCATCATTCAAAAGCTGCTTTTCCAGCAATAAATCCTCTTTAGGTGTTTTTCCTCTTCTAACAGTCCCAGCAAGAGGCCTGTTTGTGATCGTTTGCTATTAACAAAAATAAGAAATGCATAGCTCAGCAACGTATAGCTAATGAAGATTACAACACTATCGTAGGGAAGCAAAAGGGGCCAAAGAAGACATAAAATGTAGGCATCTTATAGGAACCATCGTAGAGGTTTAAGAGCTAGCAACAGAATAACACGAACACTCAGATGTTAAAATTTTTTGGACTTCCTTGACTTACCTTCTTGACACGTGTCAGAATTTCTGGACTTGAAGCAACCAGAATACAGCCTCTAGCCTGATCATGGAAGTATATACTAACGAGACAAACCTGTAAGTAAGTCATATATGGACTTGGATTAACTATCCTCAATGCTCGGTAAATTTCAAATGGGTCTGGAAATGTTCGCCTCTCAAAACGCTGGCTTAATACAATCTGAAATATATCCCCAGCTAGAATGTGTTCTTTAGCTTCCAACACTGCCTCCTTATATTCCTCCCTGTTTGATGCCTCTTGGGGGGAATCTAAATCCGAAACCAGCAGAAGAGGAAGGAGATCAGCTTCTCATAACAGTAATTGCACGTACGTGTCCCAAAAGTTATCGCCTCAGCATGATTCAGGGGCATCCTCGTTCGATCAATTTCTCCGTTGTTCAACTTTACAAGCCATTCTGCAATAACATCCTGCAATGTTCTCCCCAACTGCGCAATACACTTCTCAGTGATCACTTGTTCACATCGATTGTTTTCATGCGCTAAAGTAGGGATTCCAGATATGGTCCGTTCTGAGGTTGGTTTAAAATTCTCGCGACTGCACTCATGGTGAGAATCAAATCGTGAAACCCCATGCGCATGCCAATATGTACCACAAAATGCCTTATCACATCCTAAACAAGTAAAGATGTAGTACAGACTAATGGTATAATGTGCATCCGACATATTATATAGCACCCCACTTACATGACTTGGAGGGATTTACTTTCCACTTAGCAGATCTAGAGCAACATTGCCAAAGCTATAAACAACACTTTCTGGAGTGACTCTTCCCAGAGTGTAAATAATCAACCGGTAAAGTCAGCATATCTCAAGCAGAAAAAGTTCTTTAGATATAGTAACAACGAAATGATCAAACGGATGAGTAGTATTTCGACTAGAGAAGTTATTACATTCTTAAATATTCAGGCCAAAACATGAAAGGCGAGGGTCACCATCCTACAAGTCCATCCAAACGCTACATTATCACCCTAAAAAATGGTAATGGACACGGACATGACTGAAAATACATATATTTTTAACTAAGATGATCGAATCTGAAAAAGGAATACCTCGTCAAAGAGAACCCTATAAGCATTCAAATCATGGTATAACGGACGACCCTTAGTACTACGATAACTAAAACTTTAGCAATATAAATAGCCAGGCTTAAATGCATGGTCCACTCAATGGTTTGGTTCTCCTTTTATGAAAAAGCAATGACCAAAAATTAATCTTCAACAAATACAGCCACTAATTCTCAATTTGGAGGAACAAAACTCAAACATTGAATTGATTGCTTATGCAAATCTTGAGAAATTAGCAGTATGAAGACAAGCACAGTACATCCACACTAGATAGAAGACTACACTAAAAAGTAAGCACTACACCCCCGCCACGACTTCTCTAAATGAAAGGCAATGTTAAACATCATCTAGGATTAGCAATACTACCAGGTAAGATTAATGGCCTAACCGTTTCGTGTTATACAAAACTAATGTCAACGCCATCTTGCATTTCATTGATTGTTTAAAAACTATATATTTGGAAGTACTTCACAAAAGGTTCATCCAGAAATCCTAGAAGCTAAGCTAAAAAGTAGCATTCTTGATACAACAGCTAAAGCCAAAGACGAGAAAGCAAAAAAAAAAATGGTTGGATTTTGTTTGACATACAGTGGGACAAATGCTTAGCTAAAGTATCAGTAGGCAGGTACTCAGTAACTAGCAGCCTTTCACCCCCATCACGACAATACCCAATCAAATTCGGATATCAAGATTATGATAGCCTTAAGAGTTTGAAGTACAAAATCATATTGTATTCCGTTAGCTATGCTATAAAACGCATACAACGATAGGACGTATCCAACTGGGATAAAGAATTACCTGCAACCTAACACCACCATGTTTCCTCCAGAGTCTAATCAGATATTTCTATCTTCCCCATAAGTAAAAGGTGTATATTTAATGGATCCCAAATTGTGGAAATAAACTGTTTTGACGGAAGCTTGTCATTAAATCACCAACTTGTATGGTTTGCCCTGCCTGCAGATAACAAGCACATGATCCAATAACATTTAGGTTTAATCAAACCTTCCCCTCCACAATTAGTCCATGCTCATGCATCAAAATACACAAAAAATATTATAGGGACTATTATCATTGAAAAACTTGAAAGTAGAATCTAAATAGATTATCGAACTGTTAACTTGTTCTTTCCATACTAACTGGAATGATAAGTTGTATCATTTGTTCAAATAAACAAAGACATCTACCGAATTTTTGAAATGCCTCTGTTCATATATCAGGATTTTAAAATCAATACAATGACTTAAAATACAAGTTTCTTTATTTTGAGTTCTTCGTAGACGCAATAACCAATACCAGGATCTTAACTAAAAATCAATACAAATGTAAGCAAACAACAAATCAGGATTGAATATAAGAAGGAAGAATCTAAATACTGAGCAAAAAGCTTCACACTTGGGCAGCCATTTTTGTCAAAATGTACTGCATATCAAAGGTCCCAGAAAATAACCCAACAACCCACAAGTAGAGATAAATCACGAAGAAAACAGTTCATATAAAAATTCAGAAATTTATACAATAATCCATCAGAAATTTCCAGAAAATTTCACCAACACAGACGCCAAAATTTCCCAAATCACAATAATCCAAAACAAAACAGTGAGACGCGATGTACACCGGAGAGGGTGCGAATTCGACAGAGATTTCCAGTTGAAAGGGTGCGACGTAGAGCAGAGAGTTGAGAGAAACGAAACAGTGAGACGCGAGGGAGCAGAGGAAAGCATCGAGATCGGAGAGCTTAGAGAGATGCTGGTACGGTAGTAGTGGATCTTGGTGGGCCTAAAAGGCCAGATGCGGTAGTGGGCCTCGAGCACTCCAGCTGGGCTGCGAAGAATTGAACGGAAATTGGGCCAAACAAAAGCAAAGGGCTGCCCCAGTTGCTGCGGATGGGAATGTTGCTGATGATGCTGGACTGGGCCCGCAGCATTCAAGGGCTGCGCTAGATGCTCAAGCTGCTCGACAAAGGGCTGCGCCAGTTGCTACGACCAACACCGCGTGAATTATTGACTTTATAAGAACGAGTGGTTTTATTTCTACACAAGTCATCACCTTTGATGTCCGTGAAGACTCGACCCTCCTGGGTCTGTGATTAGTTGTTATACGTTCTCTCAACTCTGTCACCAGATTTCCATTTGCAAAGAAAAGATTGATCATGGCGTTGGCCGTGATAGGTGGAGCCGCTCTCTCGGGTTTCTTCCAGCAAGTATTTGTGAAGTTGGATTCTCAGGAGGTCAGGAACTTCATCAGAGGAAAGAAACTGACTGATGGGTTGCTGAAGAAGTTGAGGATCAAGTTGAATTCTGTCAGTGCGGTTTATGATGATGCCGAGCAAAAGCAATTACGTAACCCACATGTGAGGCTGTGGCTGCACGAGCTTAAAGAGGCAGTCCTTGATGCTGAGGACCTACTGGACGAGATCAAGACAGAAGCGTTGAGGCGGAAAATTGAAGCTGAATTTGGAAGCAGCACAAGCAAGGTACAAGACCTCATCTCTGCTTCTTTCCATGCTTTTGATGAGTCTCTGTAGACAGCAAGATAGAGGAAATTCTTGAGAGACTAAGCTTCATTGTAGAACAAAGAGATGCCCTTGATTTGAAAAGAGGTAGTAGACACAAAATCTCACAAACATTGCTTTCAACTTCTTTAGTAGAAGGCTCTGATGTGTATGGAAGGGATCATGACAAGGAAACCATCATTCAATTGTTGCTATCAAATGATGTCACTTGTAGTAAGATTGGCATTATTCCCATTGTGGGCATGGGTGGGATCGGAAAGACCACCCTTGCTCAGCTCTTATACAATGATGATAGAGTGAAGCAGCATTTTGAGCTCCAGGCATGGGTTTGTGTTTCTGATGAATTTGACGTTGTTAAGATCACACAAACAATTTATGCATCAGTCACTTCACGAACCTGTGATACCACAGACCTAAACCAGCTTCAGGTCAAACTTAAAGATGCTTTGGCGGGGAAGAAGTTTCTTTTTGTTCTTGATGATGTTTGGAACGAGAATTACAATATTTGGGATTCCTTAAAACGCCCCTTAGAGTCTGGAGCTCATGGAAGTAAGATCATTGTCACCGCACGGAATGATGGTGTTGCATCTACGATGGGTACTCTTCAAACCCACTATTTAAGCACTTACTTGAGGAAGACTGTTGGTCTTTATTTGCAAACCATGCCTTCAAAGATGCAAGTGTTATTGTAGATCCAAATCTTGAGGTAATTGGAAGACAAATTGTTAGTAAGTGTAAGGGCCTTCCTTTAGCTGCAAAATCTCTCGGTGGTCTCTTACACTCTAAACCAAATGTGGAGGAATGGGAAAATGTGCTAAAAAGTGACATATGGGAGTTGTCAGATGCAAAGATTGAAATTCTGCCGGCACTATGGCTAAGTTACCAGTACTTGTCTCCGGTGCTGAAGCGTTGTTTCGCTTATTGTTCAATATTTCCCAAAGATTATGAATTTGACAAGTTTGAATTAATTTTGTTGTGGATGGTCGAAGATCTTTTACAACCCCAAAAGAAGACTAGGTTGGAAGATGTTGGAAAGAAATACTTTGATGATCTAATCTCACGGTCATTTTTTCAATACTCACCTTCAAATGATTGTTTCATCATGCATGATCTGATGCATGATTTGGCGACTTGCGTATGTGGGGAATTTTGCATTAGATTGGAAGACCATGACTTCTCATTGGACGTCGTGAGCAAGGGTCATCATTTTTCTTATATGCATCAGATCATGCATATGACTTCTCATTGGACGTTGTGAGCAAGGGTCGTCATTTTTCTTATATGCAATATTCATCTAATGTTGATTTTGAGAGATGTGACACTATTTATGAAGCTAAGTATCTGCGCACCTTCATTCTTGGCGATCTCTATTCATTGCCAACAGTACGATTTGATCTCCTTGTAGTGCTACAGTGTTTAAGAGTTCTCAAACTACATGGGCATTATATCAGGGAGTTGCCTGATTCAATTAGCAACTTGAAGCATCTACGGTACCTCAACTTGTGTGGGAGTCCAATAAGGAAATTACCAGACACGGTATGCAGTTTGTATAATTTACAAACGTTGTTGTTGTCAAATTGTACATGTCTAGCTGAGTTGCCCACCGATTTGAGAAGACTTATCAACTTGCGCCATCTTGATTTGAGACGTACGAAAATAAGAAAGATGCCCCCCCCCCCACATGGGCAAGTTGAAAGATCTCCAAACATTCGGAGGTGAGTTTGTCTTGAGCAAAGATGCCGGGGGAAACATTGATGAGTTAAAGGGTTTCAGCATTTGAGTGGAAATCTTCATATTTCAGGGCTTCAAAATATCACACGTGTTGAGGATGCTTTGGAGGCCAAACTGAGGGACAAGAAGCTCAGTGAAATACATTTGAAATGGGAAGGTGACACTATTGATTCTGAAAACGATAGCCGAGTGCTAGGCAACTTGCAACCCAAAACAAACCTAAAAGTATTGGCTATACAAGGATACAGAGGTACGAAGTTTCCAGGTTGGTTGGGAGATGAGTCTTTCTCTAATCTTGTCACTCTCCGACTTGAGACTTGTGGATATTGTTTCTCCCTGCCAGCATTGGAGCAGCTACTGTCCCTCAAAAGGCTTGAAATTGATGGGTTGAATGGAGTGGAATCAGTGGGGTCTGAGTTTTATAAGGGAATTAAACCTGCATTTAAATCTCTGGAGTTTCTGAGTTTCTGCAGTATGCGGGAATGGCAAGAATGGTGTTTCCCTGGAGGCGGACATTTTAGCTTAGTCTGGGGAATTGTCCCAAACTAACGGGGAAAATACCGTTAGACTACTTCCCAAGACTTGAGCGGCTAAGTTTGCAGAAAGTTAAAATCGTATATTTTGTGGGTGGTGGAGTGTTGCTTTCGCCCAACTTGTGGTCAGTGCCGGAAGATCTGCAAATCTCGCTCCCATCTCTTCAGTCTCTGTCCATAGAAGGGTGTAAAGAATTTAAATCATTTCCGGAAGAATCTAAATTCCCATCCCTCAAAAATTTGAAGATAAAGGAGTGCCCAGAATTTGTGGGTTTCCCCCATGGAGGAGGACTGCAAGCGCCCAACTTGAAGACGATGCAAATCAAAGAATGTAACAAATTCAGGTCACTGCCAGAGGAGATGCACGCTTCTCTCCCGTCCCTTCAGTATCTGTCCATAGAAGGGTGTAAAGAATTTGTGGGTTTCCCCCATGGAGGAGGACTGCAAGCGCCCAACTTGAAGATGATGCAAATCAACGAATGTAACAAATTCAGGTCACTGCCAAAGGAGATGCAAATCTCTCTCCCGTCTCTCTCGTCCTTGTGTATATGGGATTCTCCAGAATTGGAATCATTTCCGGAAGGGGGATTGCCGTCTAAATTGCGTTACCTCATTATCTGGAGTTGTAAAAAACTGATGGCAAACCGTATGCGGTGGGGTCTACAAACACTCACCTCACTCAAATTCTTGGATGTCAGCTTCTCAGAATGTGAAGAAGAAGAACTTGTCGATTCATTTCCAGAAGAGGGGCTGCTGCCAACCACTCTCACTTCTCTCGGAATCTCCCATCATCCGAATCTGAAAACCATTGACGGCAAGGCGTTAAGACACATCATCTCTCTCGAGGAGTTGTATATTTTTTATTGTCCTCAACTCCAGAGCTTGCCAGATGAAGGGCTACCCACCTCTCTTTCTTTTCTACATATCACCGGGTCTGATTTGCTAACACAACGGTGTCAGAGAGACACAGGAGAAGATTGACCCAAGATTTCTCACATCCCCAATGTAAGGATTAATGACCGAAAGATATGATTTGGAATGGTATGTAATTCGTCAACGTTCGTTTTTGTGTTTATTTACGATCTGGCTGTGTAAATTTTAAATCATAAACATGTTTCAAATGTTAATATTCACGTAATAACAAACAAATTTTACAGGTACTCCTGTCCCATATAAACTTGAAAGTATTTGTGATAGAACAAGAATGCCAACAAAAAATGAAAAAGGGCTCATGGAGAAAACCTTTGGTGCTCCACTGACAGTCCCAACTGGCAACGCAGTACGCAGAACATCCCAGCTAGTTAAATCATCAGGTAACTCTCCAGTGACCAACAATTACATTAAACTTTCATCCCTTAATTCAATTGGTGGTTTGAGTACGTCACACTGATGAAAATAGATATAGACCCCACGAGGAAAAATTCTGAAACTAATGTCTACAGATGCCCGGATGTATCATCAATCGTTATAGATATTACGTTACTTATTATGTGTATTACCAAAAGGAGATACTTACTGTTGAACTTATGTGCATGACATGGGAATAACGCTCAATGTTCATGAGCTTCTCAACCATGACAGAACCAGGTTTTGAGACCTGCATGAGCAAATTATTAATCGCATTATTATGGCCACAATATACTTAAGAAAAAACAGATCATGATTAAAATCTTCTAAATATAAGAAACAGTAGTCATGTAAGCCATGAACAGACAAGGCACCAAGTGTAAACTTATTGAGCTAATGCTGAAAGATACATTAATGAAATATTTTTACCTGCCATAGATTGAAAATAGATACCGGGGAGAATAAAATTTAGCATATGCATGGTATTACACTCTCGAGAATAAAATTCAACATACAGTAATAATCATACAAATAGGAGAAAGGAAAGATTATAAACCTTTCCGACATCATTCCTCCCCAAGTCTACAAGCATAATATGCTCTGCACATTGCTTTTCATCATTCAAAAGCTGCTTTTCCAGCAATAAATCTTCTTTAGGTGTTTTCCCTCTTCTAACAGTCCCAGCAAGAGGCCGGTTGGTGATCGTTTGCTATTAACAACAATAAGAAACGCACAGCTCAGCAATTTAGCTAATGAAGATTACAACACTATAGTAGGAAAACAAAAGGGACCAAAGAAAACATAAAACGTAGGACATCTTGTAGGAGCTAGCAACAGAATAAGACGAACGCTCAGATGTTAAAAAATTTTGGACTTCCCTTACTTGAAGCAACCAGAATACAGCCTCTAGCCTGATCATGGAAGTATATACTCTTATAATCTCAAAATTACAAGGTGAACAAGTAGATTGGAATTTGGAACCAATGACTCTCTGGAAATGAGGCAAACCTGTAAATAAGTCATATAGGGTGCGTTTGGTACGCGGGACGGGACGGAACAGAGTGGGACGGACCCGTTCCGTCCCACGTTTGGCGCGCTAAAATTATGTGGAACAGCTGTCCCGCGGGACGAAAATAGGCCAAATTTTGGTTCCACGCCCCCACCCCGGAACAGGTTTTTCCATTCCGTGGAACACAAAAATGATAAATTTTAAGACAAAAATACCCCTTAACTTTTTCAATATTTACACCATGTATATCATCCAACAAACCCTAAAACTTCATTCTCTTCTCTCCTGCCGCTGTGAACATTTGCGCATCTCCCCTTCCAACTTTTCAGCTCTTCATCGCTGCCCATCTCCCCTGCTGCTTGTAAGTCCTCCAATCTTTATCTTTAATTAATTTTGATGCTGCTTGTAAATCCGCCAATCCCTAGAACGAGTTTGGTGTTTGTTGCTGCTCGTAAATCTCTCTTGGTTTGGTATTTTGTAGTACTGTTGAAACTAAACCCCATACTCTTACAAATCTTCCAATCTTTATCTTTAATTAATTTTGATGTAAATTTGAAGTGGCATTATTATTCTTTTTTGATTTGCTTGTTTCGATTTGATTACCACCCAGTTTCTAATTCTACTGAATTTCTTTGTATTTTGTAGTGCTTCGATTTCTTTGTATTCTTTTCTGATCTTCTTGTTTTGATTTCTTTGTATTTTGTAGAAAATTAAATTAACCTGTTTTGGTGTCTGTTACTAGTTTTCTATGTTACTAGTTTTGGTCTCTGTTGGATTCACTACTGTATCACTAATGCAGTCAAGCAGTAACATGGTTGCTTTTTTCTTCCTTAACAAAATGAAACTGAAAACTCCAAAGAACATGCAATTTGTACAAATGAAAACCCAAGTGAATTAAGTCGGATAAAGTACTTATATACAAAGATAGTAGCAAATTAGCAATACATACACAACAGTAGGTGAAAGATAAAATGATAGCAATACCATTACAGTTTACATTTAAGCTATAGCAATACCATTACAGTTTGCAACCCCATCCATAATGTAAAATCCAAGCATCTTTGTGACTTCTAATTTGTACGAGAAACAATGGTTTTTAAATTGTGATAAAGGCTGGTTTTATGTTTTTAATTTCTTCTCTGAGATGGTTTTATGTTTTTAAATTCTTCATTTCAGTGCGATGAGACCTTCGAGATGCCTCCGACTTCACCTACCCCATCTCCTTCTGTTGGTACATCCAGTGCATCTCAACCTCTTAGGAAGAGGAAGAGGAATAAGAATGATGCTGATGCAAATATTGTAGCTGTTATTCGTGAAGGTTGGGATAAAGCAGTTACTGAAATGAAGAATTTAGGGGAAAGTTTTACTTTAAGAGAAGCTAAAGCCAAGTTACCTTCTCAGCTTAAGGCCATGGGTATCCCATACGATCAGGTGCTGAAAATTTCAATGAAGTTAGTGAAAGATACTGATATGTTTAGTTTTTGGTGTACCCTGGATGACTCTGACAAGCCAGATTTCATTAAATTGTTTATGGATGGCATCTGAGCATTAGGGGGTTTAGTATGATATGAACTATATCAACTTCTAGGGCTTAGTAAGACCTTATCTTTTTTTCTTTTCTTAAGTCAGGATGAATGTTTAATTTGGGATTTTTGGACTGTAATTTTTGGACTGTAAATTTGTAGTGAAAAAAAGCCTTTTCATTTACAGTAAGTGTTATCATGTCTTTCAGCATTTTCTTCCTAAACTCATTAGTCATGTCTCAAATTCCTAGCCAAATAAATGCATCGACTAATTGATATGATACCTGGAAAGAAAAGAAAAATCTGTTTAATTACATAATATAAGCCCGGCAAAAAAACGCATCAATATAGATCACTATCAGTTAGGTAGAAAAGGATATCTTATGAGACTTACTCTATATCCAAAATGAACAATGGACGATGAAACTGAGTGAATCATTGAGCAAAAGATAACAGAATTTGATCTAACCCAGGAGACAACACTTTTACGTCCATGGCATTGTGAAAAAGGGTTTTGGGTATTTTAGTCATTTTAATCTTTTGGTACCGTTCCGTCCATGCAGTACCAAACGCAGGACGGAACAACCATCATGTTCCGTCCTGCACGTACCAAACATAACATAGAACATCTGTTCCGTCCCGTTCCGTCCCGTCCCGTTCCGTTCCGTTCCGTTCCGTCTGCGTACCAAACGCACCCATACGGACTTGGATTAACTATCCTCAATGCTCGGTAAATTTCAAATGGGTCTGCAAATGTTCGCCACTCAAAACGCTGGCTTAATACAATCTGAAATATATCCCCAGCTAGAATGTGTTCTTTAGGGTGCGTTTGGTACGTGGGATGGGACGGAACAGAGTGGGACGGAACCGTTCCGTCCCACGTTTGGTGCCTTAAAATTGTGTGGAACGCGTGTCCCACGGAACGAAAAATGGTCAGATTTTGGTTCCCCCTCCCCCCTGGAACAGGTTTTTCCATCCCGTGGGACACAAATTTTTTTTTTTGGACAACAATACCCCTTTTATTTTTCATTAATTACATTGTCTACCTCCCTTCTCTCCCGTAACCTCCCTCTGTTCTACCACAAACCCAGTAACCCAATCCCTTCTTTCCCGTAACCTCCCTCTTCATCCACCACAAACCCAGTAACCCAATCCCAGCAAACCCATCCGACGACGACGACGTCACCAGCAAACCCCTCTTCTTCTCCGGCGTCGTCACCACCGTCACCAGCAAACCCTCTTCTTCTCCGGCGCCGTCACCATGGAGCCGTCACCAGCAACCCCTCTTCTTCTCCAGCGCCGTCACCATAGCCAAGCCGACGACGACGACGACGCTGCACGGAGGATGATGACGACGCTGCAGGGAAGACGATGACGACGCTGCAGGCCGACGACGACGACAACGCTGCACGGAGGATGATGACGACGCTGCACGGAAGACGATGACGACGCTGCAGGGAGGACGATGACGAAGCTGCAGAAATTGATTGAAATGAATTTTGGGATTTTTCTGTGTTTGATTTTGGGATTTTTCTGTTTTTTTTTCTTCTTGTAATTGTTTGCTGGTGACGAGAACTGAAATTGATTGGAGGGTTTGCTGGTGACGAGATCTGAAACTGGATTGGTTGCCGAGAAAACGAAAGAAAACGAAAACTGGGGTCTGATTGTTTGAGTTCATACTCGCACTCAGCAATTGTACAAACAAGGCTAAGTTAGTCATTTAACACGAAATCCAAACCGTTCCGTCCTACGCGTACCAAACATAACACGAACCTCCGTTTCATTCCGTCCCGTCCCGTCCCGTTCCGTTCCGTTCCGTCTGCGTACCAAAAGCACCCTTAGCTTCCAAAACTGCCTCCTTATATTCCTCGCTTGTCAAGCTTGAGTCCTCCAATTTAGTACCAAAGAGTTGAGTGTTGAACTCTATTGAACCTGCAGGCAGCCTCGGGCTGAAATTGACAGTTGATACATTCTTACATCAACCTTAAGTTTTTTTTTTTAAAAAAAAAAGACAAAAAAAGTAATTAACAAGTATGGAGAACTAAGTCCTCCAGCCCTGAGGCGGCCTCGAGTTGAAATTGACTGTTGATTAATCTTATCCCATTCAATTTTACGTAAGCATACATTTATGATTAAAACTGGTATTAAAAATATATATAGAAAAGAAATGTGAAGGAAAGGAGTTGATTACTCAAGTGACAATGTCATGCACTCCAGATACCAATGTTTCCAATACATAACACTAGTGTCAACACAGTACATCTACAACCTAACAAAATGTACAGGAAAATATGAGCATACTGATAACCCACAATTCTACTTGCCTAGTCCAAAACTTTGAGACTACGAGGGGAAAAGTAAGCAAAGCATGGTCTTCATTTTTATAAATAACTTCACCACGAGTCTAATTTTTGTTAACGAACCACATTTAAGGAGAAGTGGTTTACTTTGAACTGAGAGGATTAAGATATGAGTACTACAAAAGAATTTAAAGCATGTTATTTGTGTGCTTATCATACCACAAAATGCTTCTGGAAGTTCATCAAGAAGTTGGGGTGTCCATCCCTCCATGATTCTCCGAGGAACAGTCATTGGATCCTCCACGATCTCCTCTGTCCTACAACCTTCTCTGTGGTCCATAATGGTAACCATGTTCTCCTTAGCCACGATTTCAATGGATGGTTGGGCACCAATAACACTGTACCGGCCCTAACAAATGATTGACACCAAAAATTTGTAAGTGATTAATTATTGTCTAAAGTCAGATGCAAACAAATACAAATGATACAAGGGGCTGAGGACGCTTACAACATTGGAGTCGTTGGAACCCGGCTCAACTGACTCAAACAAAAAACTTGGAGCATCTCTATCATCCTCCTTAACCAGACACCGGTAAGCAAGAACAGGAGTTAGATGATCCGAGAATATGCTCCGAAACAGAGGAATTAAATTCCCCTTCTTCGAGGCTTCTACAAACTTCTCTAATTCGTCGGCTGCAGTAAAATCAATCGTACAAATCAAAACTCGCAATAGTATAAGCAATTCAGTTCCTTACAAACAGACATTGCCTGACAGAACCAAATTTTGAATTCTAAAATTTGGGCAGAGTATAATATAATGACCACCACTCTCATTGTTCGGCTAATCGAACCGAAATTAGCATTTTACAATGTAAATCAAAACACAATTAACTAAAAACTTCCTTATTTTCTTCCAGCAAAACAATCATAGATACTCAAATGTAAATGGCTAATACTCAATTATCCACCCAAAGTTCCACATTTTCTCGGAAACCAAACACATCCCAGAAAGAACATGTAATTTAATCAAGTGCTCCAGAAGAAAAATTGAAAATTTACCCAATGAGGCAGA
Source organism: Malus baccata (assembly GCA_006547085.1). Lineage (NCBI taxonomy): Eukaryota > Viridiplantae > Streptophyta > Magnoliopsida > Rosales > Rosaceae > Malus > Malus baccata. The sequence continues at coordinate 1,221,080 of VIEB01000204.1, read as the reverse complement.
TGAGAGGGCCGAGCATCTCAATGTGGGACACGGGGCGTGGCGCGAAGCAGAGACAGAGAGCTGGAATCTCTGTTATGAAATTTAACGGAGACCTTTGACGGCGTCGGGAGAGGTAACGGCAGTTGACGGGAGCCAAAACGGCTAGGGTTTCCAATTTCCATGGCAGAAGAAGAAGAAAGCAGGTTGGTTTCGAGTTTGAACAGACGAAGTTGCCGTGGTGACTTCTGAGAGGCTGAGACTGTAGAAAGACTGAGCCAGACACTGCTTATTGGGCCTTGGCTTTGGGCTCAAATATCCTAATAACTCAAATTAATAAAATAAAAGACCAAAAAAATAATTTAAAGATAGAAATTAAAATGAAGAAATATTTTCACATAAGCTTTTTTATTTTATGAACATATTTACTTATTTATGTTCGTTGATTTTACAATTATTGGAGAGAAAATTAATATGCATAACCAACTGGCTGGTCAATCTTAGAACATTTATCGGCCGGCAAACCAGAGAGGGACGACCATGGATGGATTGGTCAAACTTCGCCGCTCGGCCCTCTAAGAGATCAACCTCTAGCTACACATTATGTTTTCTATTCATGAAGAAAGAAATCAAATGATTCTATATTAGCATGATAGAAAATGGACTTTGTACTTCTTTGGCAATAATTGGTATTTACTTGTTATTGTATTTACAAAGTTTCTTAAATATAAAATCACGTAATTCTAATTTACATGTTATAAAATGGGTGATCAACGAATGTATAATTTAGGGTATAGTATTAATTTAATAAATATGCATGGTTATAGCATGGCTTGATTGACAAAATCATGCGACAGTGATGCCATGTCACCAAAATATTAGTTAATTATCACATCATTTCATGTGTATTTTCACACATATATAATTGCTAGGAAATAACAAGAATCGAATCCTTATCGTGAACGTGAGAGATCATAATGCTAGTTCTATAGCATCATAAAAAGAAATCTTTGTAACAAAAACATGAAAATAAATAAACATTATTGTCTTTTCAGAAAGAAAAATGTGTTACATTCCTATGTTTGTACAAATTAAGTTACATCTTTTGAATTACAAGTATAACATAAACTAATTCAACAATTTATCTCTGTTGTTTTCTTTTGTATCATCTTTTTAAAGAACGGCGAAATTGAACTCTTGACGGAAATTGGTCTGAAATTAGATGCTTCTCGTCGCCAGAAATCTGCATTCGAACAGTAATATGAAACTATAAGAGATAAAACGACCCCTGACGGAAACTGGCAAGATAATATTGATGAGTAAATGGTCAATACTTGGCTTCCAAGGCACATTATCTGTAGGAAAGTTTTCACTGGACATCAATGGCGGAGCCACCCACAAGGATAAGGTGGGCTATAGCCCAGGGAGATTTTCTGTAACGGTAGTGTTATTCATGCAATCATTTTACTTCTCACACACTTATCTCAATTTTCAACTGTCAGATAGAGTGAATTGAAGATGGTCAATGGCAAAAAATTAATAAGGGTTTGTTGGAGGTAAAAATGAGAGTGAATAACACTATTCTTTTGTAATCTCATGCTTATAGGCCATTCAATTTCAATACAGGTTATTATTTAATGTAAATTTAGTAGAGGATAGGTAATAAATAATAAGTTTGAGGTGTGTTATCTACACACCCCTTTTTACTTCTCACACACCCTCGTAATTTCCGGCCATCGAATCAAATGAATTGAAGAAGATCAAAGGACATAAATTAATGAGGGGTGTGTGCAAAGTAAAAAAAGGTGTGTGGATATCACACCCCATAAGCTTTATGCTAAAAATTATAAATTAGGTCTATCTCCCGTCCCCCTTTATCCTATTTGTCAAAGAAAAAGATCATTTACCCTATGCAATTTAGCCTCTATGCTTCTTAATCAAGAATTTTTTTTTTTAAATCCACAAGTAAATCCCTATGTCCGCAATTCCTTACTTTCCGTTGCGATTTTCCAATGAAGTCACCTTTGGTACATTCTTAATCTCTTTATTTACTTATTCTTGATTTAATTAATAGGTTAATTATTTATATTGTCCTTGTATATATCGGCTAGGTTATGATTTTGAGAATAATTTATATTCTATTGTTGTTCTTTTATATTGATTACTATATAATTTTTATATAAGCAAAAAAATAAACGTATGATTTTATGGCACTAATTTCAGTTAGCCCACCCAAGAAAAAAATCTTGGCTCCGCCCTTGCTGGACATAGATTTTATTTCAACTGTGCAATGAATAATCTTTTTACCAGCATGTTGCTAACCCTATGTCAACGTATTTGTTTGTATGGTTGAAGCATTCAGTTCAAAATATAAAAAGAGACCCCCAGTCAACAAGCCTCCTCGCTTTGCAAGGGTGCAAAGAGGCTATTTATATAACTCGCATCGGTGACCTTTCGGTGACAAAAGAGCAACCTTTCTATTGCGCCAAGGCTGGCTCTCATGCAGTTCAAAATATGAGATGCACAATTCGTAATCAATGCAATGCATTTCGAGAGAACTGCAAAAGGTAAGATTTCGGACCTTGTATTTGAATTTTGAAGCAGGTGGGAAATGGGAGCCGCCGGTTTCAAGCATAAGATGAATCTGGAGTACATACTCTTTGAACACAACCAAGGATTAAAATATCGATATTATCGGCGATATTTCGCCGATAATATCATTTTGGTGAGATGACGATATTTTTATACTTATCCATTTACTTATCGTCAAAATATCGCGATATTATCGATATTATCGATAATATCGCTTCTTCCTATGTAGCTCCGGATCGCTCAAGCTCCGTCACCGATCCGTTCGCCGACTTCCCCTTCCTGAACTTCTCGCCGTTGTTTCCTGCCTGGGTTTGCTGCTGATGCTGCCGACGCACTGAGGACGCGTAGGACGCGCTGTAGCACCTGAGATCCTGCATCCCATTGACCCCCGACGAAGCGCCGCTGCCGCCATTGACTCTCCACCTCCGTTCTTCCATGGCCGCAAGATTTAGATCTGAACATAGGCGAAGCTACATCGCCCCTCCCTTCGCCGGAAATGAAGCCTAGGCGCGATTGTCCGCTCTTTGCTCAAGTCGGAAACCTGCAAGTCATGAAGCCCCTCCTGCTGTTGCGCGCTGCTGTGTTTTTGAGAGGTGTGGAAGTGTGGCTTTGAGAGGCGCAAAGTAAACCTTCGCGTGTACAGAGTAGAGTAGAGAGAATAACAAGAAACGGGGAGTAGAGAGAAGAACAAGAAACTGACGGACGAGAGAAACAATTTGCAGAGTATACAGATTACAGAGTCGAGAGAGGAAGAAGAAAAGCGTTTGGCTATAGTTACTGAGTGTGCAGAGAGAACACGTGGCCTGTTTCAAGCCACTCCCACGTCTCACTTCTGAGGATACGTGGCTTGCTTCAAGTCACTCTTCTCTCTCTCACTTTTGAGGATTTGAATTCTCATTCAATCCAGTTTGAACTGGACCCGTGACCAACACAGCCACTCAAGGGTCGGTATAATGTGGATGTATTTGTTACATAAGTGATAAGTCATAATGGAGGAAATGGACTCAAACTTGGTAATTGCCAAAATTCTTGTTTTGTCAAACTTATTTAGAAATTTAGGTTTAATTTTCACGTACCTTGTTTTCCTTGCTTGGATCATTAAGAAATAATCTTGGACATATAAACACATAAGATTTAGGATCATTTGTTAGTGTGATCCTAAAAAAAACACAAATGTAACACATGCTAGTCTTGGTTTTGTTTTAGTGCAATGTGTTTGTTTCTTTATATGAAATCTAGTTGGCAACAATTGTAACTTGTTTACAACAACCACAACAACAAATCCTTATACTATTAAATGGGGTCAACTGTATAAATCGTAGAACGTTACTGCAGTTACCATGTAATGTATAAAGTGTAAAATATTGTACTAATTCATTATATATAAATGTATATGATGTGTTTAAACTTCTTTCATTAATTACTACATATTTTCTACACTTACAATGTTTGCCAGCTCGCTATATAATCAACTTAAATCAGTTAAATCCATCATGCAATGCATTTCCTTCCAATTTTTTGTGATAAACTAATAGATAATTGACTAAATAAACATCCTGCAAAGTTTCAATAAAAATTTCTAAGTTTTTCTTACAATTTCCGCGGTTTCCATGTTATTTTTATCGATATCGATAATATCCCGATATTTCCATCGATATTTCTGTGTTTTTGGATTACCGATATTTCCGATATCATCGATATTTTATACCTTGAACACAACTACTGAAGACAGTTCCGAAAGAAACGAATTCCCTGTTCAAACATAAAGAGGTTAACATCAACAAGTAAATCCCTATGTCCGAAAGCAAGGAGTTGATTACTCACGTGATACTCTAGATACCAATGTTTCCAATCTATTTATTCCATCATTGAAGGCCTCCTCAACAGAAGAATATTGATCTAATTGCACCCAGTGAATTACATGTGCTTTCTATAGTAGACAAAATTGAAAAAAAAGAAATGGTTATAGTCACAAAAGGTTGAAACCTATTTGTTAAAATAAAATTTTACAACCAATGCATGCAGTTAACTAATTCTCCTAGTTCAATAATGATTAGGATACAAATATTTTGATTCACCGTGGCAGAAAAAACAAACAAGAACTTTGAAGAAAAAGAATAAGCATAAGAGCGAGTTACTTGGAAGAACAAAAACTAATTTAACAATAAAAAGTAGATGTCTTTAGGCTGACATGCATTTGAATCGAAGTGTCTCCAATTCATATATGGGAGTGTTAACGAAAAGGGTTTGGGCCAACTTTTATTTAATGAAAAACCACCATAAACAATTATTTAATAAAAAAGGCTTAAATTTTAATCATAAGGACACAAAACTTATCTTTTAGGCCCTACAAAAACTAAAACACACGGGCTAAAACAAAAGCCCAAACCGGATAACAATTAATATTCCAAAATTGCCCCTAACATAGCCTAACCCAGGCTCGTTAGCCAAACTAACGGTTACAATCCCAAAATCACTCCTTCATCCAACGTCATTACTATCGGCATACCTACCCCTTCAAACCGCACGAAAAAACCGAAACCTCCATTGCTCGAAACCTCAAGTTCTCAAACCAATTTCAACTTCAATTCAAGTTTTCAAACAATAATCTACACATCAAATCCGGAATTCCTCAACCCAAAAACTGCATTTGAAGAAGAAAAACTGAAAAAAATCAAGATATATAATTGCAGAGTCCAAATTGGAGAAACAAAGCTACGAACCTAGAAATAAGTTGTGCCAGACCGATGGGAATTCTTGAACGATGGCTTTCGGAGAGGCGAGAAGCGGCTTCTCTGTGAAATACAACGCCGGAAAATAAACCCTCCGCCACCGCCGGTGGCGTCAGTTTGGGCGATTCCGACGGCAAAACCGATGATCTCCCCGTCGAACTCCGGCGACGAGCAGGTGATGTCTTCGAGTTCGTCGCCGATTAGAGCATCGTCGGAGATTATGGACGAGAACAAGAGGCTGAGGAAAGAGAACATGCAGCACACCAAGGAGCTGGCGAAGGTGAAGTCCCTCTGCAACAACATCTTCACCATGGTATCGAATTACGCTTGGGCCCAATCGGAGAGCGGTTTCCCGGAGCTAAAACCGCTCGATTTGATGCCCGGGAAGCGTTTCTCCAGAAAGAGGGAGAACGAAGAGGAGGAAGAGGCGAGTTCGAAGCCTTTCAGGGTGGTGATTGGGGCCAAGCGCGCGAGAGAGGCCGACGGCGACGGCGTAGAGAACGATAAGGCTGACTTGCGGCTTCAGCAACCGAGCTCTAGCGAGGTTAAATCAGAGCCGTCAGATATTGGTCATAAGGAAACGTCGTGGCTGATGCAGTGCCACATGGCTAATCAGAGGGTGTGTAATTAATCATTAGTTAGAAGCAACGGTAGATATTAGATGGAGTTGTACTTGGAAGAACCAGGATTGAGGCACGTGTTAAAAATGGGTTCACGTGCGTCGTCAACCTCTAGGGGGGCCCATTCCCTTCAAGAAGTTTCTTAGACTTTCTTCTCTTTTTGCTTTATGAATTTTAGAAGTAACACTTTTGTTTTGTCTTCTGCCTTTTGATTTTGCATGATATTCCGCATGGAATCTGATCAAATGTTCCCCACTTCCCACAAAGACAGAAAAAGAAAAAGGTGAAATAATAAATCTACTAGAATAGAAGGTTGGGAAAGACCATATCCAAAGCAACAAATCAATATGAAAGATTTAACGGCTCAAAATTCTTGTGTTCATCGGTAATATAAAATCCTTTTATTTTTGTGTCACCTTATTTTTCAACCTTTCATTGACTATTTCTATAACTGAACACGAGTATTATCATTATTTCTTAAACTGAACGCTGGTACTATCACTATTTCTTAAACCGAATACTAACTATTTCGTAAACTAAACATTAACTATTTCGTAAACTGAACATTGACTATTTCGTAAACTGAACCGACTATTTCTTAAACTGAACACTAGTACTATCACTATTTCTTAAATTAAACACTGATTATTTCTTCACTGAACACTGACTATTTCTATAACTGAACACGAGTATTATCATTATTTCTTAAACTGAACACTGGTACTATCACTATTTCTTAAACTGAATACTGACTATTTCGTAAACTGAACATTGACTATTTCGTAAATTGAACCGACTATTTCTTAAACTTAACTGATTATTTCTTAAACTGAACATTGACTATTTCTAGAATTGAACACGTGTATTATCATTATTTCTTAAATTGAACACTGGTACTTTCACTATTTCATAAATTGAATATTGACTATTTCGTAAACTAAATTTTGACTATTTCTTAAATTAAATATTGACTATTTCATAAACTGAACAGTGATACTACCACTATTTCTTAAATTGAACATGAACTATTTCTAGAACTGAACTCGGGTATTATCACTAATTCTTAAACTAAACACTAATACTATCACTATTTATTAAACTGAACACTGACTATTTCTTAAAGTTGAACACCGACTATTTACTTTTCTTCCGCTTCTTCTCTAGTCTCATGCTCCAACTCAAATCTAGAACAAGAACACTCATATACATGTAACTAAAATTTCCCTTAATTATGATCATGGCAAATTGTGATATAATTTTGGTCTAGTTTCAAAAGTAGTGTGGGTTATTTTGTTGTAGTTTAATAAATAGTGTGGGTTATTTTGGTCTAGTTTCAAAAATAGTGTGGATTATTTTGCTATAGTTCCAGAAATAGTGTGGGTTATTTTTGTTTAGTTTCATAAATAGTGTGAATTATTTTGCTACAGTTCCAGAAATAGTGTGGGTTATTTTGCTAGAGTTTCAGAAATAGTATGAGTTATTTTGGTTCAGTTTTATAAATAGTGTGGGTTATTTTGCTACAATTCCAGAAATAGTGTGGGTTATTTTGGTTCAGTTTCATAAATAGTGTGGGTTATTTTGCTATAATTCCAGAAATAGTATGGGTTATTTGAGTTCAGTTTCATAAATAGTTAGGTTTATTTTGTTGCAGTTCTAGAAATATTACTTATTTTGTAAACCCACAATTAACATAATTAATTACAATCAAATTGACATAATTTATTTTGTAAACCCCAATTTGAACAACTAAAACTATGTCCTATCTTCATAGCATGGGCGCAATCGAGCTCTGCACTTCGGAAAACGTCGTCGTCCTGGAATGCATCTCAATGTATAGGACTTGAGGCTTGAAGGCTGATGTGTCTCAAGGCAGAGGACTTGAGGCTTGGAAGCTGATGCGTCTCATTTAACAAGTCTGATCCACACTTGAAACAAGAAACTGCTGAGATTCTTGCTGACATGATTGGACCGAGTCAACAATTTGAACAACTAAAACTATGTCCTATCTTCCTGATCTATTTTCTTTAGGAATGCACTGTGACAGCCCGTCCCTAATTTTAAGAATTTTTAAAGTTTTAATAAAGGATTTTACAAAAATGCCCTTTGGAGGTACGCGCATTATTCGAGGTTAATCACCATGTCGTGCCATCTAAGATTTATTTTCTAGACATATCCTCGTAGTACTCGTCGCTACGGAAGCGTGGGCCCAGACGGTTCGTGATTTGGAGTTACGGTTAAAGTTTTACGGAACTCTAACCAGAGAAGTACTTTTACTTTGGTTAAGATATATATATATATATATATATTTCTAAGTATTATTATTTTATTAGTTATTATTAGAATTAGAAATGGGAAAAGGAAAGAAAGAAGAAGCAAAGAAAAAAAAAACTGGGCAGAAATGCCCAATCGGGAAGTGAGAGGAGGAAGAGCTCCGGGAGTGAGAGAGAGAGAGTTGGCGAATTAGGAGAGGAGAGAGGAAGTGTTGGCCAACCAGAGAAGAGAGCAGGAGGGAAAGGAGGAAGAAGAAGAAGTAGCTAACCGGACCTACGACCCGGTTCCATATTACGACCCGGTTCTTGACCCGGTCGTATCTCTTTCGTCCGAGGTCCGTTGGAGGTGATTCTAGCGTCTATGGAACGTCCTCGACGAGCTCAACATCCCTGTGGTGGTAGATTATCAAATTTCTTGTCAAATTTATTCGAATTGAAGTCGTACACCCACGGTGGTTCCGGCGGGTTTTTCCTTTCTCTGGTGAATTTTGAAATGATTCCTTCCAATTACCACCACCATTATACTCCCTTAGAATCCAGGAACAAAGCCCAGGCAGTGGTGGAGGCGTCGGAGCAAGTTTGAAGGCCGAATCGAACCACACACAAAACTAGGGTTCCGCACGGATTTTGGTGAAATTGAAGTGTTTCTAGGCCAAATTGGCCTTGGCCTCAGGTATAAAGTTTACTCTACTCATTGAGATCTTCAATTCTGTAGTTTTTGAGAATTTTTGAAAATAGTTGAATTTTCCGGCGAGCCGAGGCGGCCAACCGCCACCCGCAGCGGCCCACGCGGCGGCGCGCGGCCAATGGCCCGCCAATGTCATTATTAGCATGTGATTAAGGTTCTAGGTTCAGTTTTGATAATTGATGGACGTAAATTGAGTAATTGAACCTAAGTTGGTTACGATTCGTGGTTAGGTGAAAATATGAATTAACGATCCGACCGTTGGATCGTCACCAAACTTTGATACGTTGTATTACGTAATATTTGAGGATTATAGGAACTTACGGATTGGGAATCCGATTTACGGATCTTCCGGAATTGGAGTTGTAAGTTCATAAAATAGAATGTTAACCGTCACTTAGTTTTGGAAATTGACGGAGATCCGACCGTTGGATGGTAATGAAATTTTAGGATGTTGTCCTAGAGGTATATTGTGGACCCTGGAAGTTACGGATTTGAAATCTGAGTTGCAGATCATCCGGATCGAACTACGTAATGACGTGTCTTATATAAGTTATGTATTCTATCGGCAGAATTTCTGAGGTTGGATTTGATTATTGTTCTAGGCATTGATTGTCAAGACGCCTTGATGTACGGTGCTAGGGAGTTGTTGGGCGAACTCCAGGTGAGTGGGCAGTTTTGATTTCATATTACCTATATACAATTGTTTTTCCCAGAAAATAACGTTTTTATGAAAGTTATGAATTTAATTGCCATGCATGAAATTGTTGACATATTTAGTTTGATAATTAATGCATATATATATGAATTGGCGCGGTGGACGCACAAGTGAGTTTTACTATTATCTAGATGAATTATTTTATATGAATTGCATTGAAAAGCTCATAACCTGCCCCTAGGTGTTAGTGCTTATGTTATTATTCACCACACCGCATGCTCGCCTTGGATCCAAGTAGGTGGATGTCGTACAGACCATGTGAGGGTTCTGACATGCCAGTCGTACAGACCATTAGAGGGGTTCCGACTGATGGGTGACCTTAGATATGCGCGCTGATGATTGATGTGAGAAGCACTAGAGCGTAATTATACACCTGTCATCGTACAGACTACCTTATGTAGTTCCGAGTGACGTGCAGGGTTAGCCGTACAGGTCACAGTTGGTGGCTCCGGCAGGGCCGTACAGGTCACAGTTGGTGACTCCGGCTGCATGGGATATTGAGCTTTAGAATCAACCGTACAGGACCATTATAGGGTCTCCGGTTGACTTATTTTCACCTGATTTATATTGTGGCATTCTGATTATGTTTTTGACACTTGGCATGGCATATTTTTCTGAAAAGTGTTAAAGGTTTGAGATTTGAGATTTTTTGCTTATATATATGTTTATATATATACTATTTTCTGGGAAAGTATACAGGTTTTACGGTGAGGGGTTATAAATGTTTTAAATGAAAAGTTTTCGAAAAAAATTGTTTTACTGACCCACTCAATTTTGTTTTGCGCCCCTCCAGGTCCTAAATAGCAGAGCTTTGGTGGCCACGAGGAATCCAACGGTGTTCTGACAGAATTCACAAAAGTAGGACTCACCCTCGGGTGTGTTATCTTAGTAATTGTAATTTTTTTTAAAGCTTCCGAACTGTGCAAATGGTTACGTCACTCTCACGTGACGGCCAGCACGCCCTCCTTCGGGACGGGGTGTGTCATGCACCAAACTAACATGCTCATTATAAAAAAAAATTGTAATGAGAATGCAGGAATGTAAAGAGAAAACTTGTTATGAAGTGGTCATATGGAATTTGTAAGCATACTTTGGCTATCAGTAGAGTCCACACCTGAGTGACTACAACCAACGTAGACTGAGAAAAGAATAATGGGTTGACCTCTCCAGATACTATTCGATAAACTTCGCCAAATCGTCAGACATTATCGTGGTTAATTGGAAATGCAAAATAAAATTAATAGAGTTTAGTATATCTAAAGGATATAGATTCAGTAAACATAAGCTAGTTAGTAGTAAATTTGATTACTTTCGAGTGTACCAGAGAGAGAATACAAAGCAATGACTGCACAAGGTTACGCGAAATCGAATCACCTATGAAGGCCCGTGATTTGATCCTCAAGGACTACACCAAACAAAAACACAGAAACAGGGGCATAAATAAAGTAAAATACTTACAATTGTCATGTGTTTGGGAGTTATTTCTAGGAAAATCAACAATTTTAGAGTTTTGAATTTGAACAGGAAGTAGAGAAGAATCACAAACAGAAGAGGATGAGGATTCTGTTTCTTGCACCTTTTCCTAAAGTCTACATCATCATTCAAGGCGGTTAAAAGATCCAAATACCTTTCAAAAATATCAAGCTCAGACTCTTCCTCTGAAGGAGACATTAAATCATCAATGAAAAATCCAAGATCCCAAAAAGCTCAAATCTAAATAATATAGCATAATTGTGGTACCTCTAATGGCAGGTCGGGGACTGTCCCGGACATCTCGAACTTCTCCTCGACCTTGACTCCATCATGGATTGCAATGTTTGGTCAATCGGAATTCGCAAATCCATTTCAAATCCATAGAAAAATTAGTCACAATAATCCTCAATAAATCACAGGTTACAAAACAAAATTACACCAAACAAACAATCACAAACATAAGATCAAATCCTAATTCTGCAATTCCACCAAACATTGAAACCCTAAAATACACAATTTTATACACATCAAACCCTAAAATAGAAGACCAAATGCTAATTCGTAAATTCCACAAAACACTAAAACCCTAAACACAAATCAAACATCACATAAATTAGGGAATCCACAATTTTATACCTGTTTGTACGTTCGTCGTCTCGATGATGAACTCGATGGAGAAAATGTTCGTAAGCTTGGCGCCGTAGCCATTGCATCCACCAGTGGTCTTCTTCACCGTGTCATAGTAATTGCTACTAGTCAGAAGGTGCTCGAAGTTCAACTCTGGGATGTAGACCCTCTCCTCCTACCGAATCTCGACAGGAACTCCAGCGATGTTGTTGTAGACGCTGATACAGTTCTGCTTGACGTCAATGGACTGAGATAGTGAGGAGATGAGTGAGGGCAGTACCTGATGATGATTGAGAGCGAGTGTGACGACAAATGTGCTAGCGGTTGGGGCAACGGAGCACGAAAGATGAAGATTCAGACGTGGTTCTTCTTCCTTTCCCTTCACTTCTCTTTCTCTCTTAGATTCAGATGAAAATGAGTGGCACAACTCAAATGAAATAGCAAGACACCAAAGATTGGAAGATTGAATTGAGGTCAGTGGAGCCAAGCTTTTCGTCGGTTGGGATTTCGGGCCAGGGTTGGTCTGAGGTAGCAGAGGTGGCGGAGATCGTCGTCGTCGTGTCATGGATAGAGAGGGAGACAATATAGAGAGAGATCTGGAAGAGATATCAGACGGACAAGAGACTTGCCGTTAGGGGTAACATTGGAAATTAATTGTTTGGGCCATCTTAATAGGACTAGTTTAGTGTTGGGCTTTGTCCTAACCATTAAATAAAATTGTTACATGGTTTTTGGTTAAGATTTAAAGTTTTTAAGTCATTTTCATTAGTTTTCCTTTCATATATTTCTTCACTGAAATCTAGCATGAAAATCACAGTACCTTGTCCACATGATCGAACACTATCACATCATCATAAAGACCAAGATGAACATCAGGAAGATTTCTGTCATCTGGTGGTGCACTCGGAAATGGCAGCTTTTTCTTCTCAACACAACGTATTGTATCATAAGAGAAGTAACCAACCCAGCCGCCTGATAAAGAGAGTGGATGTTGTTAACCACCAACTTGTGACTTCGAGAACCTCCATTTTTTAAGATTGAATAATGCAATAATACGAGGATAAATTTATGGCAATTTTGTGACAAAGAAGTCTTTTGCGAGAGTCCAGAATATCACACAATAGAATAATCTTCTGTGTTGATTCATCAAAATATACAAGCTAGGCTAGAGTTCTTATACAAATTGTAGAGATACAATCACATCCTGTAATTCCTACAAATCAGCTAAGTAAATATTTTTACAAAGGGAAAGAATAAATCAATGATAGTCAACGATCATCATGCTACCAAATAGGAAGGAAATCATTCATAGCTCACCACCATAAACTATGGTGTATGCTCATCATACACCTAATCAATTGACATGTGTTCTTTCACCTAACTCTAATTAACTTTCACATTAAATGTTAGTTTTTCAATTTTGAAAAAAAGTTAACCAAGATTAAGTAAAATAACACGTGTCAATTAATTAGGTGTATGGTGAGCATACACCATAGTTTATGATGGTGAGCAAAAATGCTCCCCTTCCAAGTTCCAAGTAGCATTTGAACAAATTCGAGCAGTAATTAAACCCATAAATTCTATAGAATGTTACTAGCGAACAAGATTTCCAAAATTTCCAGAATTTAACACAACATATCCAGGCATAACAGGAAATTATAAATACAAATAAACAAGAAGAAAAAAAAAGTACCTGTTGAGAGGAAAAAAAGGATGGAAGATGAGATGGTTCAGAGGCCGAAGAAGTTGTTTTTAAAGGAGGAGGAGATGATGAGACTTGTTCAGCAAACTGAGTACAGAAGAAGGCTCTGATTAAACTAATAATTAACAAACAAAATTTAAAATCAGAGAGCGAGAGAGGGAATTGAAGAGTGATGGGCTTGTTAAAACTGGGCCTTCTAATGTTTTCTTGTAATGGGCTGGCTATAAGGTTTGCCCTTGACAAGTTTCGAGCTTTTCTACCAGTCCACAGGCTGCACATGATTTAGACTAAAAAAGTCAGTGTTTTATTAATGGGGATTTATTAATTGGACTCGGTACACGAAGCGACTCGAGCAATATGAATGACGATATTATAACCTGATCTCAACATTATATTAACAAAGGAATTTGTAACACATGCGCACTACCTATATGCGCAGGGGAGAAAATTTGAACAAGTTTCTACTTGCACTCATGTTTTAGGAACAATATCAGCACTATTTTTCTCATTGTGCACTCTCCCGTTTAGTTATGTTTTTAGATTCTTTTTTAGTTTATTCAATCCAAAATTCATAAATAAACAAAGTATGCAATTGGAGAAAAAAAAAAGTTTTGAATTTACTTCCCCAAAGTTTTTTCCTATCACACTAAATTTCATCATCTTTCCTTATCAACGTTTAAGAAAAGGGGCGTTTTGATATAAGTGCTTGAGTTTTCAACTCTATAGACTAAACATTTGTTGGTTTTAGAGATTTAATTAAACATTTTTCCTACAAATTTGGAGTCTCATCTATCATAACTATCATGTATTTGTAACAAAATTCTAGATCCTACCACTGCCTAAATTATTCCCGTAAGGAAAAAAATGCAGAGATATTGAAACAAATTTCCTACAATCTAGCTCCTTTGATTCCCTCTAAAGATAATTATACAAAAAAAAAATGATTATCTACAATTTATTAAGGAATAAAATACCTTGCCGTTTGATTTTTTTTTCCTTTCAATGAAGAAATAAAATACCATTTAAGATATTTGTAGTAATCCATATATAAATTTTTGTAGTAATTCATATAAGAAAATAACATCGAGAATAATACAAATGTACCAATAAAAAATATATGTATGAAAACAAACCTACTAAAAACGGAAATAAACGTACTAGTAAACAACGTTGAAGAACAAAAGTAAATGTACTAATCAACGATATGTATAATATTAATCATACCCATATGATACTAAATGGTACAATCCATAATGTATACAAAAACAATTGTAACAAAATTGTGAAAAAAAAAACTAAACGTACCAGAAGCTAAAACAAAACGTACCGAAAGCTAAAACAAAACGTACCAAAAGCTAAAACAAAACGTACCAATCAACGATATGTACACCCAAAAATTAAAAAAAAAACGTACCAATCAACGATATGTACACCCAAAAATTAAAAATAAACGTACCAATCAATACAAAACCAATATATGATAACCAACAATAAACGTACCATTATCACTAATCAACGATATGTACAAATTCAAATGTATACAAAATAATTATCTAACAAAATGTATACTAAATAATAAACAAACAAAAAAATCTAAGTGTCCATAATTTCAATTATTTTTTCAATTTTAGGATAAAAAAATGTTTTGAACGAAAACAAAAATTAAAAGAGATAATTGGATAAATATGTTGAGCGAAAAAACCAAAATTATCTCGTAAAAAAGAGTCCACAACTCCTAAAATACATGAATAAAAAAAATGGCCGGATAAAAAAAATTCTCTCAACTAATTAAAATGACAAATTTAGAAATCAATATGTAAAATTTTAATTTAAAAAATACAATTATTATTTTTAATTTAAAAAATAAGAAATATCGATGTGACCTAATGTACCAAAGCGCCTTGATCAAAATTCTAAAAGGCATGGATGTTTAGTAAAAGAAATTCAAATTTTGAGCGTTTAAATCTAATTATCAAATAATAGGGGTGTGCTATCCACACACCTCAAATTACTTCTCACACATCCTTGTTAATTTTTGTCCGTTGATCTTCTTCAATTCATCCGATCCGACGGCCGAAAATTAGAAGGGTGTGTGAGAAGTAAAATGGGGTGTGTGGATATCACACCCCTTGATTGTGTTGTACTGTATATTCTCTTCAATTCTTCCAAGTGAGAAGTTTGAAATTTAACTAACTCTTAAGTAAAATATTATGTATAAAAGACAAAACTGATCTTAGACAGACGTCTCGCAAGAAGATTTTATGAGACAAACAAATCTAATACGTCATTCCAATCTAACGACTGGAAAATTAAATATGCTGCCTAATTTTCCAACGAAAGAAATTAAAACAAACCGGAGGAACTAGGCCAATGCCTATTGAAAAACAATTAACAAAAACGATATGTAGGGCAAGGAAAGTCAGACGAAAGAATTAGGAGTTTTCCCTTTTTAATTCTTGAGAATTATAAAGAACCAACCTCGTCTTCAATACCAACAGGTAAAAAAAAAAAAATTCAATTTTAAAGGAAGTGCCTACAGTGAAGCCTTTTACAAATCTTGTGCATACTGGGTTTGTAATCAGGATCTTGTTCCTCCTCCGATCAAGGAATTATATCGATACCCAGAAGGAAGGTTTGTTTAAGTAGAATAATTTTTAGTCTCTCCTTATTGTCAAATAATTTTGGGTTAATGCTTGTGCCGGAGAAGTAATTAAGAATAACTGACTTTATCATGGTGTCATGGAAGTCACTCTCATGGATAAGAGATATAAGGCTCGTTGGGAAGAATTTTTAAAATGACTGAAAGCGTTTTTGATAAAAATATTTTTGAAGCCAAACCTTAATAAAAATTCAAGTGGATTCTAGAAAAAACACTTGAAGTGTTTCCTACAAAAAAACACATGTCTGGTGCTACTAGTGTGACAGCCTGTTCCGGAAAATAATTTCCGTTGACGTGAAATTACTAGTTTACCCTTGGACGTTAAGTTGTGTGGTGTATGACTTGTATTTAAGTTGGATTTAATTATGATTTCCTAAGTTTTTGGAACCACTTAGGAACTAAGAAAGACTAAATTTTGATTGGTTGGAGAGATTTGGTCCACACACTACACCTCACTTTCTCTCTCTCACTCCCGTGCCCTCTCTCTCTCAGACTCACACTCTCCCTCTCTTCCTCTCTTGTTCAGACACAACCAGAAACCCTTGTAAACGTGACAGATCGAAGAAGAAAAATGGTACCATTGTGTTCCTAAGGTCTTCACGAGTTCAAAGATACCAATTACAGGTAAGATTACCTTCGATTTCACGTCGAACCACAAAACCCGATTTGGGCTACTATTCATGCTCACGTAAAATGTTGATTTTTAGGGAATTTAAAGGACATAGGGAGCTTAAGGAGGTCCTTACGAAGCTCGGAGTACTTCGTTTGAAGAAATTGGACGTCGGAATCGTGAGAACGACGAGTTTTAAGGTTTGCCGGATTATCGAAGCTTTTTCCGGCAGGATTCCGGTGGTTTCAGAGCTCGAATCAGGTATGGTTTTGTTCGTCATTGTGAGATCTTTAAAATGGTTCAAGTTTCATAAATTTTGGGTTAAAAACGAAGAAGATATAAGGAAATGAAAATTTCCCAGATTCCGGCGACGGTCGCCGGAGCTGAAGGTAGAAGACGAAAGGATATTCCGTTAAGTTTAACGGAATATTCTAACGGCGTTAGGTCACGCCGTTAAGTTTTGTTAAGGAATAAACAGAATATTCCGGAATATACCTGACGGCGTCAGTTGACACCGTCAGTGTGCCTGGCACATGGCCGCGCGTGGGGGCGCGTCTGGCAGTGCCTTGGCCGGCGCGTGGCCGCGCGTGGGAGCTAGGAAAAATATTCTAAAAATTTGGGGATGATCTTAAGGTTATGTAGGTCACTGTGGTATATTCATATACCCAAATTGAGCAATATATGAGAAGTTATTACCTATTGTTGGTTATGTGTGTTAAATAACGTTTATTCGGTTATTACGCTTATATGTGAGACCTATTCTCAAGACGTGCGTAATCAATCGAGGCTCGGGGGCTACGACCCATCGACATATCCGTGAATGGGCAGTTATTTTCAATATATATATATATATATATATACACTTGACGTTTTTCCCAGAAAACGTATTTAAAGGAAATGTGATTTAAATGCCATGCTATGCCAATGTCTATATTTTATTTTAGTATATGCATTATCATAATTATGCATATTGTCGCATGGTGCTGTGGAGGCCCAGGTAAGCTCAGGTGAATTATGTTTTGATTATGTGAATTGTCAATGATGTGATATGTGATTGAATAATGTTGAGCTCATAAAACTACACCTAGGGTGATTGTGATTTAGCCAGAGATATGAAGTACATGCCTATTTATTATGTTACATCCCGCACCATATGCTCAGGTTGGATCCAATTTAGGTGCACAATCTTGTCGTACAGACCTTATTTATGGTTCCGACTCGTAGGTGACTAGCGATTTATCGCCCAGCTATTATGTGAGAGGAGTATTGAGCATAATTATATTACACCCATTATCATCGTACAGACCTTTGCATTTGGTTCCGACTATTGTGCAGTATATTGCCGTATAGGTCATTGTAATGACTCCGGCTAGATTGACTTTTGAGCTATGAATGTAGCCGTACAGATTACCACAGGGGTTCCGGCTAACATATCATAATTCTATGAAATCATTCTTACCTGGATTGTTTACTTTGTTATATTTTGGCAGGACATACATATGAATATGATTATGTGAAGCATGAATTGAATTGTTATGATTTCAGATATATATATGTATATTCTTATATATTAATTCTGGGAAAAATTATACTTGTTTTACGGCGAGGGGTTGGTATATTCAAAGGAAAATAAGGTTTTCATGTAAATGTGTTTTACTGACCTACTCAACTTTGTTTTTCGCCCCTCCAGGTTTTAGTTAGCAGAGTTTGGTGGCCACAAGGAATTCAATGGTGTTTTGACAAATCCCGAAAAAGTAGGATTCACCCTCTGGTGTTGTATTTTAGTAATTGTCCTACTTGACTGCAACTAGACTTTCTTATTGCTTTGAAAGTGTATTTATACACTTAAACTCTCACTATTATCCTTTCTTAATTGGGATTGTTAGTCGCTTGGTTTTAAATTGTTAGTATTTCTCTTACTCTTTATCGCTTCCGCTTTGCGCTCATGGCTACGTCACTCTCACGTGACGGCCAACACGTCTCGACTCCGGTCGGGATGTGTCAACTAGGGCAGATGCCCCAACTCATATAATTTGTTGGTTAAGTTGCATACTGCAATTATATATACACGTGTTATCTTTGAAGAAAATATATGTGTCTAATATCAAGCATACTTTCATACTACTTCTATTCTATATCAAATATTGTATGAGCAAAAATGCTCTTGTTCTGTCATTCAAACTGAAAAACCCCTTTTCCGTCTCTCATGTATTAATATTTTTCTCATCAATTTGCCACTTTCCACTACTGCATTGAAATCTTTGTAACATTGAAATGGTGAGGTACATCGTCATTTGAATGATTCCATTATCATGTTGGGTATAAATCATATAATAAGGTTTTCTTAGTTGTTTTCAGATTGCCTTTACTAGAAAAAATTTCTAGTTCTGTCCCTGGTGTTTCTTCTAAAAAAACACTTAAAGTGCTTTTGGAATCTAAAATCAATTTCACCAAAAGTGTTGTTAGTCATTTTAAAAGCATTCTCAAACGATCCCACATATGATGGTGAAATTTGGTATCATGTTTTTATCTTCTTATACAAAACCAATTGTTGAAGAAGTTGAGGTCCTTCCAATTTCAAAGTGGTAATGAAAAGGTGATTAACTGACTCAACAGTCATTGCAAACGTATGTTAACTTTCAACCTCAAGGAATTTTTCATATTTTCACAATTACAACATAAAGTTAAGAGGTTGTTTGATATTCTTCTTGAATCCAATTTTTTTTGTTTTGAAACTAATGAGTGTTTTGTAATTTAGTACATTCATTTTTTTTTAATTATTATTTTTATATTAAAAAATTAGATCCAAAAGGATATACACTACTTTAGAGCATCTCCTCCCATTCCTCAATTGCCCTTGCAATTGGATTGAAATGCCCCCACCCATAAAACTCATCTCCATCGGTGCAAAAAATGGAGGGCAATTGGGCCTAGGGCAGCTACCCTTTCAGCTGCTCGTGCTTCCTTTGCCTGGGCTTGCAACCATATATTGCAAGAATTGCAACTGTGTGGCCCACCCACTCGCACAGCCCAGAGGCACCGCCTCCCCATTTTCTGCTCTCACAGCAGTTGGATTTCCAACGCTCCGTTCATCTGAACCGTTGGATTTCCAACGTTAAAAAAAGAAATTGAAAATTTTAGGTTGCGCCATGTGGCACAATAAAGTGCATTTAATTTTAAAAAAATTATTGAAATTCACGGTCAAGATTAATCTAAAGGCAAAAAAGAAAAAAATTCTTCAAAACATTTTAAACAAATTAATTAAATACTTTAATTAATTATGCTTGTTTGTAATGCTATGTTTGCTTTATATTTAAAATTAAATTATCGGATTTAAACAGAAAGCTTTATTTTTCAAAAAACAAGTTTACTAAGTTCACACTTACAATGCCTACAAAATAAAAAAATAATATTTGTGATCAGTAATCACCTTTGTCCTTCCCATTTCTCTCCTCAAACGGATGAACTTGCACAAAGACAATTATTGTTTAGAATAAATAGTAAGAGTAATATGACTACCCTTACCATTGCCCTCCTCAAATAAGTGGAGATGCTCTTACCAAACAAACACACAACCACCAACCACCAACCACCAAATATAAAAAAATAAATACACAACCAAGTTTTTCTTTACATGCAAATTAGGATTTGGTAAGAGGTCATGAGAGTTTTAAGCTCTCAATTAAGAGATGTCTTGCCCTTCTTAAACATAAATATATAACGGATGAAAAGTATGGAGAAAAGAATTAGAAAAAATTTGGGGTGGGTGGGGCGGACATAAGAGAGAGAAGATGAATTGGTACAAAAGGTTTAGAAAGAAGTGAGGAATGGGCAGCTTGATTCGTTTATCATGGTAAGTTTTTTTATTTTGTTTTCTATTGTTTTTTTTTAGAAAAACCAATGAAAATAACTTGAAAATTTGGAGTTTTAATGATAAGGACAAAATAAAGGGTAAAGTGAATAGTATCATGATTGACTTTTTAGTGTAAAAATGTGGTTTTTCGTTAAAGTGAATAATACCGTGGGTTTTTCGTTAAAACTCCCTTGTTTTTTTTTCTTTTACTGCAAAGAATATATAAGATGATTAATTTTTAATAAGGCTTTTAAAGTTTTTTTTTTACATAAAGTTAAATTTGTCATTAAAGTTTTTATTAAGAAAAAGTGAGGAAATAAGATAGAGAGATGCTACGAAGACTTTTTTAAAAGTAAAACTCTTTATGAATTATTTGTCACATTATATTATTTACATGATACCTTATAACATTGACATAAAATTACGTTAAATTATGAAATAACAAAAACAAGAAACACATGCAGCAGATTAAATGTCTTTGGTTATTTAAAAGAAAAAGATTAATGTATTGGGTCAACAAACACGGTCCATAAAAATGTCAAAACCTCGTGAGACTCGTAACACATGGGAGGAGCCTTAAACTACGTGAGCTTTACCTAAATGCTCCAAATAATATTATTAGTTTGCTAATTCCTAGTTATTAACTTAATGCGATCACATGACACTCAGTACTATGTCTGGTGGTATTCTTTTTCATTTAAAAGTAAGAAATTTTAGGTTCGAATTTTGTGGATGAGTTTATACCAAATTAGGTTACCCATTGTGTGGCTTAACCAAACTCTCAATTCGTTTAATGTAAAAAAAATCGATGTATTAAAAAAAAAAAAAACTTAATGCGATCACATGGCAGGATCTTGTTCCTCCTCCAATCAAGAAATTTTTTTTATTATTTTTGTACGGTAGAAATTCTGCCAGTACCCAGCAGAACATGAATTCACACAGCAGATCTCTATAGAAAAATATTATCTAGCAGCGTTAGATTCTAGTATAAGTCTTAGGGTTTGGAGGTCTATTTTGCGCAAACACGGTCGGCTAAAATACAACACCACAACTCCTACATAAATTATGGATATGAAAATTACGCATGTTAGATTCATACTCATCTGCTTCAATGTTTTCTTTCTTCTTTTGCTTATTCACTTTGTATCTCACTTTTGGAAAAGTTCGAATTCGTAATTGTTGGTTGATACACAACAAAAAAACAAAAACCAAACTTGTCGACTATTGAATCATGCAATTTTAGTCTTTGGAAGAAACAAAAAGCAATCCATAATTTTTATCCGTTTCTCCCTATGATCGTCTTTCTGCAAAAGAAGTAGGATCTAGATTCAATACCATGGAGACTCGAGAGATAGAATGTGAGATAATTGTGAGATATTATTTGTTTGATCTATCAAACGGTAGAAATTTAAAAGCATATATTTATAAGTGTAAACCCTAGTTAATTTATTGAATCCAACGACTAATATCTAATATGATCAAATCTAACGGTAAAAAAAAAATATCCAACGGTTAAAATAATTAAAAAGAAATCATTTCATGGTTCCACGAGTGTCATGTTGTCGGTTTAATGATTTTTCAATATTTATTGGAATCAAAATATTTTTAGATTAAAATGTTCATAAAATTAAATTAGGATAGTCTACATAATTTTTTTTAAAGTTATTTTAAGAAAAAAATTATCCTAAATTCATTCTTTAATAATCTCAAGCTAAAAATTTAATTCAGAAGGATTGGAGCAAACAAATTATTTTTGAGTTAAAAAATTTAACTTTTAACTCAAATATTGGAGATTGTCTGAAAAGTAATTAAGAATAACAGACTACAATGATGTCATGGAAGTCACTCTCGTAGATAAGGGATATATATTAGTGAAACTTGGTACACAAAACCAATTATTGAAGAAGTTGAGGTCCTTTCAAAATGGTAATGAAAAGGTGATTAAATGACTCAACTGTCATTGCAAAAGTTCCTTTACTTTCAACCTTTGAGGCAATTTTTCATATCTTCACAATTACAGCATAAATTTAAGGTGTTGTTTGCTATCCTTCTTATGTTGTTTGCTATCCTTCTTGAATCCAATTTTTTTACCCCTCCCCCCTGGCCTTTCTTAAACATAAACATATAAATGTTGTAAAAGCTGTATGGTGTATGCTCACTGTGGAGCCAAAAATAATCACAAGGCAACACGTGGATTTTTGGGTAAAAGAGGACAAAAATACCCTTGAGGCATACCGGGATTCCTACACACGAGCAGCGGAAAATCATCCGTCAATCAAGTCAAAAGTGTCCAAAATAGGTAACAAATTCAAAGATATTCTCATCCATCCTCATCTTAGGTAATTATTTCATAACCTTCAAAACATCCCATATAAATTACATAACCCCCAAAATATTTATTCCAAAAATGTGTTGATTAACCAATTAATGGATTAATTGCATAATTAATCCATTAAATCACACATTAAACCATAAGTTACACCCTAAAAAACATCCAAAGAGGCCGGCCATTTCTCTATAAAAAGCCTCACAATCTCACCAAAAACCTAGTTCCAACACACTTGCAAAATTCCCAAAACTCTCTAAACATTTTTTCTCTCTAAATTCTAACTTTGGCATCGGAGGTTCTTTGGCCAAAGCCACCCCCCCATTCATCGTGGGCGCATGAGGCTCTTGGCCTTGACCTAAGGTGTTAATAGTTTTGTAGGTGCAATTTTGTCCAAGATCAAGGAGGAAGAAATTTGCATCCACACTCACATCCCACATACATTAGTATACCCGCATCCCACATGCATTTGGAAAAAGGTGAAAATGATAGTGATATATTTGTTGTTATGTAATATTGTCAAAAGTAGCCATCATATCATTTTCGGATGTTCTCATGGGAGTAGCTCTATAAATAGAACACATTACGAAAGAAAGAATCAAATAAATAATATCAGTATATCTCCCTCCCTCTCTTTATCTACCATCTTTTGTGTTATAGCTACTAAAGTTATAGTGTGATATTTTGCACCCGCGTTGCTCCTGTCTTTAGCAAAAGTTATTTCTCTAACTTTTGCCTATTTATAACACATTATCAGCACGACTCTCTAACTATTTCTCATTTCCCTTCGCCGAAAGAAAAACAAAATGTTTCCTCCTAGGATTTTACTGGTCTTCTTCTTCCTTTGCCTCACCTACTGGATATACCCTCATGAAGAACTGTTTGCACCATGCCTGCTTCTCGTTCTCAATTTAACAATTACTTATATATTTGATTTCTTGTTTGGTGTAGTTCCTGATTACTAACCCAGTATTTATTTATGTTAATTTTACTGTGATCAAAGATGTGAGGTATCATCGCCCATCTTGGACTGCATATTTAATTTTACTGCAATTTTAGGTGGTGCGGTATAATCGTCCACTTTGCATATTTAAATTTGCTTGCTATTTAATTTTACTGCAATTTTAGGTGGTGCGGTATAATCATCCACTCTGCATATTTAAATATGCTTCTATTTAATTTTACTACAATTTTAGATGGTGCGGTATAATCGTCCACCCTGCATATTTAAATTTGCCGGCTATTTAATTTTACTGCAATTTTAGGTGGTGCGGTATAATCGCCCACCCTGCTCTGCATATTTAAATTTTCCTGCAGTTTCAGTGGTGCGAAATAATCGCTCATCCTATGCTTACTTCTATGAGAATGGTGCGGTACAATCGTCATTCTCATCAATCATGTAAATCTCGAGCCTGAAGTTTCGAGTGCTTATCATTTTGGCCTGAAGATCAAAATGAAAATTTTGTAAGAACCAGAAGTTCTAATACTATATTCCTCCAAGAATACATATTATTGCAAGTTCTTACACATCTCATTTTTCTTTCAGAAAAGAAAATGACAAACTTGACAAAGCTTGATTTTGTTGCCTTGGACATTACTGGAAAGAACTACCTTACTTGGGTAGTGGATACCAAGATCTATCTGGAGGCAAGAAATCTTGGAGAAACCATTATGGAGAAAAACAGTGCATCCTCTCAAGACCGGGCGAATGCCATTATCTTTATTCCTCGCCACCTTGATGAAGGACTAAAAAGCGAGTACCTAACAATTGAAGATTCATTAGCTCTCTGGAAGGCATTGAGAAACATATACAATCACCAGAAAACAGTGATTCTTCCAAGAGCTCGTTATGAGTGGACTCACCTAAGAATCCAGGATTTTAAGTCAGTGGCTGAGTACAATTTTACGATGTTCAGAATTAGCTCCTAGATAAAGTTCTGTGGGGAAACCATCACTGAGGAAGATATGCTGGAAAAGACTTTCAGCACCTTTCATGCCTCCCACGTGCTCTTGTAGCAGTAGTATAGAGAGTGAGGCTTCACTGAATACAACCAGTTGATATATGTGCTCCTAGTAGCTGAACAAAACAATAAGCTCTTGATGAAGAATCATCAATCCCGACCTACTGGATTGGCACCATTCCCAGAAGTGAATGCTACTTCCCTTGAAGGGAATACCACATCCTCTCATAGCAATAATTACAAACGAGGAAGTGGCCACAAGCGAGGTTTATGGAATGGGAAAGGCAAGAACCATGGTGTCCAGTTTCACAAACAGATTCTAAGGCATAATTCAGGCCCGAGCTTTAAGAATGCAAAACGCCACAAAGGCAAAGCTCATATGAACAACGTTCCTAGAAACTTTAAAGAAGCCTGCCATAGGTGTGGTGGCAATGGGCACTATGCGCGTACCTGTCTATCCCAAAACATCTTATGGATCTATATCAAGCATCCCTCAAGGAGAGGGGGTGTCAAGATCAATTTCCTCGACCAAGCTAGACCAATGGATATACCTGATCTAGTGCTTAACTTATCAGGGCAGTTGAACACAACCCACCTAGATGCTTCAAAATTCATTATGGAAAGAGGGAATGAAGTGTACCAGTCTGATTGAATCATTTATGTTTGATGTATTTTTGTATTCTAAACTTGTAGTTTAAAACTCACATTTCAATTCAATAAAAGTGGCATTTCAATTTCCTTTTATGAATAAGTTGTTTTTAACTGTGATCCCCTTTACTCAGAAAGCATGGATAAAACCTGTGGTTATTCTCAAAACATGAGAAATGGTGGAGATATTTGTCTTGCAGACAGCGCAACCACGCACATAATACTTCGTGATCAAAAGTATTTCTCAAGCTTAATGCTTACAAAAGTAAGGGTAATTACAATATCAGGCCAATCAGATGTAATTGAAGGCTTAGGGAAAGCCCAGAATTACCAAATGGAACAATATTGTCCATACAAACTGCGTTGTATGTTACTCAATCTACTCGAAATTTGTTAAGTTTCAAAGACATACTTTTTAAATGGATACCACATTGAAACGAAAAATGCAGAAAATGTGGAGTATCTATGCATTACATCCAATGATACCCATAAGTGTTTATTGGAGAAGTTGTGTGGTTTGTCGAGTGGATTATATTATACATACATAAAGACAGTTGAATCACATACTGTCATGAACTAGAAGTTCATTGATTCAAAAGTTTACATGTTTTGGCATGATCGTCTAGGCCATCCAGGATCCATCATGATGCGTAGGATCATTACCAACTCTAATGGACATCCATTATTGATCAGACATATTGTTATCTCAAATGATAACCCTTGCAAGGCTTGTTCTCAAGGGAAGTTGGTAATTAGACAATCATTTTTGCAAAGAATTCAAGGGGATATTTGTGGGCTTATTCAACCATCTTGTGGAACATTTCGATATTTTATGGTTTTGGTTTATGCATCTACCCAATGGTCACATGTTTGTCTCTTGTCTACTCGAAATGTAGCTTTTGCGAGACTTTTTGCTCAGATAATTAAGTTGCGAGCACAGTTCCCAAATTACCCCATTAAGTCAATCCGACTTGATAACAGTAGTGAATTTACGTCCCAAACCTTTGATGATTACTGCATGACATTGGGCATTGATGTTAAACACTTTGCTCCTCATGTCCATACTCAAAATGGTTTAGCAGAAGCATTGATCAAACGGCTTCAGTTAATAGCTCGCACTCTACTTATAAAAACAAAATTGCCATTTTTTTGCATGGGGACATGCCATCTTACATGCTGCATCATTGGTTCGATTGAGACCTATAGCCAACCACTAATACTCATCAGTACAACTCGTGTTTGGGCATCAGCCAAACATTTCACATTTAAGAGTTTTTGGTTGTGCTGTAAGATCCCACATCGCCCAGGGGTGAGGATCCTATAAGCCTTATATGTATATTCCACGTCGCCCAGGGCGTGGTCGGGGCTCCAAAGCGGACAATATCGTACTATAGCAGAGTCGAGCCCGGGATATGGTGGGGGCCCAGGCTAGGATGTGACTATTTGTCACTCCCCGATCCCGATATACATCGAAAATCAACACGTGGCAAAGGAAAAATAACGTTCGTTGAATATGGTACACCATACGGAATGAAATACTTTGACTGCAACCCAAAATAGAAAGAAGGTGGCTAAGTTCTTCCCAAGATATTTACAAGTATGTACATCCCAAAAATAAGCATAATCTTTGATTTACCAAGAACAAGTTTGAGGTGCTCAAAAGAAAGTCCCAAAAGATAACGTACAAGATAGGATATAGGGATAACTTAACACTCCAAATCTCTGACAACTGTATTGTTACCTCACCTACGAGCCTCTCGAAAGCTACTCAGACTTGTTACCTGTAAGATCAGTAAGCTTGTGTGAGCGACAATAATACAAAGTATAAGATACTAATAATAAAACCAGTCATCAATCACAATTTATAAACCTTGAATATAAATCATTCATAAGAAATCAACACCAAACCTTGCAAACTCCGAAGGAGTCACACCGATATCCAACGACTTTTCTAAATCAAAACTCAAAGTTCTCGAAGCCAAAATTTACGGATACACTCAAAACCAGAGTTAGAGACGTCGTTCAGCCAAAGCCTATGCAAGTAACCAAATAGGAAGTGCCCCCCCCCCAAGCGGATCAACCAAGCAGAGCTACCCCTGAGAAAGTAACCAAATAGGAAATGACCCCTCAACGCAGATTAACCAAGCAGAGCCACCCCAGAGAAAGTAACCAAATAGGTAGTGACCCCCAAACGCGGATTAACCAAGCAGAGTCACTCCTACAACTATTGGGAAGTGATCACCCAATGTTGATTAACCAAGCATGATCACCCCTAAATGTGTATGGCTATACCTAGGATATAAGGATCGCCCAACGCGGATTAACCAAGTGCAATCCACAAATATTAAGGTCCCCTAACGCAGATTAACCAAGCAGGACCATCCATGTACCATTGTTACATGGTGCAGACTTAGTGTCACCTACCCCCATGACATTAGGGTAACGGTCCTTTACAATCTTATCAAACCATCAAATATATATTTCAAAACACAATCCATCAATAGTTCAAATATCCAAGTCACATAATGATTCATAAGTAGATCGATGGCAACTTTATAACAACAATTATTTAGCATAAGACCTATTTTAAGAATCCATGGTGTAACCACAAAGTGTATTAGCACAGAAGATTTCAAAGTAATAACTATATCACATAGATAAAAATCACTCACCTGAGGTCCACACTAACGCACTCTAGCATAGAATTCAAGGCATCAAGCTCTATCACCGCTTAAAACAAAGCACAAGTTCACATTTAGGTTTCTCTCGATAAATTCACATGCCCAAAACTCTCATAAGTCTCCCACAATGACATTTAATGAGAATCAAACCGTCGATCAAAGGTATGGTCCATGATCTTACATCACTTGCTCCGTAAGATCCAACCACTAGATTTTCACTAGTAAGTCCCTAAGGTCCTTAAACAATATCTACAATAGCATATTAAAATTTGGTGTCAATTCAATGGTAAGATCGTCAATTGTTAAAATATTCAAGTGGCGGACCTTATCGAAAATATACTCAACCAACAACATTTCATAAATCGAATGTCACACACCTTTTCCAAAATTTCTCAAATTTTACAAGAATGAAGATCTCAACAAGTAGAGTAAACTTTATACCTGTGGCCGGGTCCAATTTGGCCGGGAAGGCCCTTAAATTGGCTCGCACCCGTCGAAACCCTAAGGTGGGTGTTATTTAATTCGGTTTCCTTGGTGTTCCAACGCCCAAACCACCAGTTGGGTCTTGTTCCTAGGTCCAAGGGAAGTTGATTAAGGGTGATGGTGAATGGTGAAACTTAATGGATCGAATAAATCACCGTCGAGCACCTCCGGTGCTCCGATGGGGTTCTACACAATTTGGACCTTAAAAATCCTCAATTTTTAGTGGAGATGGAAGAAGGAAGGTAGCTAAGTAGGTTGCAGGTGATGAATGGGTGCAAAACGCCTAAAAATGATGGATTTTGGCCTGAAATTGGCCGAGTTGAAACCAGTTTTGGGGGTGCATGGGTTGACAAATGAGGGGAGAATTTCAGCTTTTCTCCCTTTAATTGGTCATTTCTAACCCTAAAAAAAATATGATTGGCCCCCTTTTATTAGACTAACTTAACCTTTAGTCCACATGTGGGAATTAAGTAATTCCCACAATCTATAGTTCACAACTTCAAATGTTCGTAACTATACCGTTATAATTCGGACTCATAAACGGCTTTCGCCTATGTGTTCGCGGGTTCGAGATCTATTTAAAAACACTAGTTGTAACTTCGAAACGTCAACAAAAGATAAAGATTGATTATGAAACTTCCAACTCGATAACTAATCAATTACTAAACTTAAAATTAACTGAATTAAAATTAACTAATAAAGATAACGTAATCGCGAAATACGAATTTAAAATACAAGATACGTAATAAATGGTGAAATTCCGAGGATGGGATTTCACATGTGCTGTTTATGTGCCTATTGCACCGCCATAATGCACTAAAATGAGACCTCAGCGCAGACTGGGAATTTATATGAGTTTTGATTCACCATATATCATTAGATATTTGGAACCCTTGACATGTGATATATTTACAGCTCGTTTTGCGGATTGTCATTTTGATGAGACAGTCTTCCCGTCATTAGGGGGTGAAAATACCGTTCCAAAAGAACGGCAAGAGCTGACATAAGCTATTCCCACCTTATCTCATTTTGATCCACGAAGCACTCAATGTGAAAATGAAGTGAAAATGATCGTTCACCTTCAAAGTATTCCTAATCAAATGCCAGATGCATTTAATGATGCTTCAAAAGTGACAAAGTCACATATACCAGCTGCAAATGCACCTGTAAGAATGGATGTCCCTGTTGGACAAAATAAAGTGGCAGCAAATGAATCATCTGGTGCACGCCTGAAGCGTGGTAGACCCCCAGGTTCAAGAGATTCAGCCCCTCGAAAGAGAAAGACGAGGGCACAACTGAATCCAAATGAAATCATTCGAGAAAAGAAAATGAATGATAAATTCCCAATTCATGATTCTAAAAAGGAGAATGTCCTTGATGAGACACATGTCCCTAAAGAGACAGAAGTGCATGAAAGCAAAGAAATCTCCATAAATTATGCATGTACTAACGAATTGTGGGATCGAAATGAAATAATCATCGACGACATGTTCGCATTCTCAGTAGCCAGTGAAATCATATTAAGCGATGATATTAAGCCCCGCTCTGTTGATGAATGCAAACAGAGACAAGATTGGCCTAAATGGAAAGATGCAATTCAGGCATAATTAAGGCGAAGTGTTTTTGGTTCGATAGTCCAAACCCCACATGATGTAAATCCCATGGGTTACAAATGGGTATTCACAAGAAAGCGCAACGAGAAAAACGAGATTGCAAGATATAAAGCACGACTCGTTGCACAAGATTTTCCACAAAGACCTAGAATTGATTATGAGGAGACATACTCTCCTATAATGGATGCAATTACGTTCCGTTACTTAATAAGTTTAGTGATTTCAGAAAAAACTTGACATGCGACTTATAGATGTCATCACCATGTATCTATATGGAGAATTAGATAATGACATATATATGAAAGTCCCAAAATGACTTAAGTTGCCTGAAACAACTAACAAACCACGAGGTATGCTCTCATATGGGCTGAAACAATCTGGATGAATGTGGTATAATCGTCTCAGTGAGTATTTGATCAAAGAATGATATATTAACAATGTCATTTGCCCTTGTGTGTTTATTAAGAAATCCAATTTTGGATTTGCTATAGTGGCAGCATATGTTGATAATATGAACCTAGTTGGAACTCCTGAATAGCTCAATAAAACTGCTAAATATCTGAAAAGCTAATTTGAAATGAAAGACCTTGGGAAAACAAAATATTGTCTCGACCTGCAGATCGAGCATTGTGCTATGGAATTTTGGTCCACCAATCAGCTTATATTGAAAAAATCTTGAAGCGATTTGGAATGGACAAATCTTATCCACTTAGCATGCCAATGGTCGTTCGTTCTTTAGACATTAAGAAAGATCCATTTCATCCAAAAGAAGATGATGAAATGGTCATTAGTCCAGAAGTACCATATCTGAGTGCAATAAGTGCTTTATTGTATTTAGCATAGTGTACTCAACCAGATATAGCTTTTTCAATTAACCTGTTAGCAAGGTATAGCTCTGCTCCAACAATTCGTCATTGGAAAGGAATCAATGATGTTTTACGATAACTTCGTGGGACAACAGACATGGGTATCTTCTACTTAGAGAAATCCACAAATGACCAGATCCTTGCTGGATATACAGATGCTGGTTTCCTCTCTGATCCGCATAAAACCCGCTCACAAACTGGATATATGTTCACTAATGGAGATACAACAATCTCATGGCACTCAACAAAGCAAACATTAGTTGCTACTTCTTCCAATCACTCGGAAATACTTGCTTTACATGAAGCAAGTCGTGAATGTTCTTGGTTAAGATCAATGATCCATCATATCTAGAATTCATGTGGTCTAACTTCAAAGACACACTCCAACTGTCATCCATGAAGATAATGCAGCATGTGTTGCCCAAATGAAGGAAGGATTCATCAAGGGCGATAAGACTAAACACATATCTCCAAAGTTTTTCAGTGCACATGAGCTTCAAAAGGCTAAAGTTACTGAAGTCAGACAAATTCGTTCCAATGAAAATATGGCAGACTTGTTCACTAAATCTTTACCAAAGTGCACATTTCAGAAGTTAGTGCAGGGAATCGGATTACTTCGGCTTACCAATCAACTAAATTTGAAGAATGCAGAATCAGGGGGAGATATAATTTAGGGGGAGCATCCCTGATACATGCATGTTGTGCTCTTTTTCCTTCGATTAGGATTTTTCGCACTAGGTTTTTCCTATCAAGGTTTTAACGAGGCAACATAAGCTTACATAACACGATATCAACAATCCAGGTAAAGTTGTACTCTTTTTCCTTCGCTATGGTTTTTTCCCATTGGGTTTTTCCAAGCAAGGTTTTAATGAGACAACTGATGTTGATATGTGGGCATCCAAGGAGGAATGTTGTAAAAGTTGTATGGTGTATGCTCACATCCCACATGCATTAGTATACCCACACCCCACATACATTTGGAAAAGGACAAGGATTGTCTGCCCTCCCTTTTTCCATGCCCTTCCATGCCCTCCTGTTTGTGTGGTCACGGTTAAGCCACGTCAACATTTTATATTACTATTCATTTTTGTCTTATTATCTTTATAAAAAAATAATATAAAATGTTAACGTGGCTTAACCGTGACCACACAAAACAGAAGGGCATGAAAAATGGGAGGGCAGACAATCCTTGTCCTTTGGAAAAAGGTGAAAAGAATAGTGATATATTTGTTATTATGTAATATTGTCAAAAACAGTGTTCTAAAAAACGGCCTAGGCGGCCGCCTAGGCGCTGGGCGCTTAGCAACCGAGGCGTTTTTGGGCAAATCGGGAGGAAAAATCGGGTTGGGTCTAGGCGGCCGCCTAGGCGGGCTAGGCGGGCTGGGCGGCTAGGCGAGCTAGGCGGCCCTAGGCGGTCCTAGGAGGTTTTTTATTTTTTATTTTTTATTAATTGCGTGCTTTTTTCTTTTGATTTCATGGTGGTATACTTATGGAAATGGTGTATCTAATTTGCAAATGATGGATTTACTACAAGTTCATCCAATACTTATGGAAATAGTGTACCTAATTTGCATTTTATCATTATTTTATTATCCATACAAGTATGGTTTTTTTTTACGTGTCAATATGCACTTATTTACAAGATATACAAGAAATTTACCTAAATCTGCCTAGGCGCCCGCCTAGCCGCCTAGGCGCTAGGCGCTAGCCCGCCGCCCGACTAGCGCCTAGCGTTTTTTAGAACCTTGGTCAAAAGTAGCCGTCATATCATTTTTGGATGTTCCCATGGGAGTAGCTCTATAAATAGAGTGATCCGTGTGTTATCAAAACACACTGCGAAAGAAATAATCAAATAAATAATATCAGTATATCTCTCTCCCTCTCTTTATCTGTCATCCTTTGTGTTATAACTACTAAAGTTATAGTGTGATATTTTGCATCCGCTTTACTCCTGTCGTTAACAAAGGTTATTTCTCTAACTTTTGCTTATTTATAACAATAAAGAATATGTAAGGGTTGAAAAGTATGGAGAAAAGAAGAGAGAATTTGGAGTAGGTGGGATGGATTGTCTTTGTGCGGCGTGACAATTTCTCACTTTAAAAAAAATATGTAAAGAATATGTAATAGCATTTCTCTTTTTCTATTTATAGAGTCTCCATATTATTTGGATTGTCTTTGTGCGGCGTGGAGTCTCACTTCTAAAAAAAAAATTCTTGAGCATTTCTCAGATGAATAAACTAATTTTGCGGCAGATTAATGTCTTGGGTTATTCAAAATAAAAGGATTAATGTA
Source organism: Malus baccata (assembly GCA_006547085.1). Taxonomy (NCBI): domain Eukaryota; kingdom Viridiplantae; phylum Streptophyta; class Magnoliopsida; order Rosales; family Rosaceae; genus Malus; species Malus baccata. The sequence continues at coordinate 1,187,693 of VIEB01000204.1, read as the reverse complement.
TTGGTTAATAAAGACTGTCCACAAAAATGCAAAAACCTCGTGGGACTCGTAACACGTGGGAGGAGCCTTAAACCACGTGAGCTTTACCTAATGGTCCAAATAATATTATTTGTTTGATAATTCCCAGTTATTAACTTAATGGGATCCCATCTCCAAGAGAGCATCTGCTCTGTGCACTCTATGCGTAATTTCCTACCAGCTTCTTAATTACATATAATAATCTAACCACTTTTTAGTACCAAGCGAAACTATACTCTTCGTTCCGTAGTTTTTGCAAAACACTAAATTCCATTTGCAAACAAGAACATCGATCGGTCGAACATGGCTTTGGAGGTGGTAGGCGGAGCATTTTTCTCCGCTTTCTTTCAACAAGTATTTCAAAAGATGGATTCTCAGGAGGTCAAGAACTTCATCAGAGGAAAGAAACAGACTGATGGGTTGCTGAAGAAGTTAAGGATCGAGTTGATGTCTGTCAATGCTGTTTATGATGATGCCGAGCAAAAGCAATTAAGTAACCCAGTTGTGAAGCAGTGGCTGCATGAGCTTAAGGAGGCAGTCTTTCATGCTGAGGACCTAGTGGACGAGATCAAGACAGAAGCGTTAAGGCGGAAAATGGAAGCTGAATTTGGAAGTAGCACAAGCAAGGTAAAAGACATCATCTCTGCTTCTTTCCATGCTTTTGATGAGTCTATAGACACCAAGATAGAGGAAATTCTTGAGACGCTAAGCTTCATTTCAAAACAAAAAGATGCCTTTGGTTTGAAAGAACGCTGTAGTCGCAGAATCTCACAAACATTGCCTTCAACTTCTTTAGTAGAAGGCTCTGATGTATATGGAAGAGATCATGAGAAGGAAACCATCATTCAATTGTTGCTATCAGATGATGTTACTTGTAATAAGATTGGCGTCATTCCCATCGTGGGCATGGGTGGGATCGGAAAGACCACCCTTGCTCAGCTCTTGTACAATGATGATAGAGTGAAGCAGCATTTTGAGCTCCAGGCATGGGTTTGTGTTTCTGATGAATTTGACGTTGTTAAGATCACACAAACAATTTATGCATCAGTCACTTCACAAACCTGTGATACCACAGACCTAAACCAGCTTCAAGTCAAACTCAAAGATGCTTTGGCGGGGAAGAAGTTTCTTTTTGTTCTTGATGATGTTTGGAACGAGAATTACAATATTTGGGATTCCTTAAAACGCCCCTTGGAGTCTGGAGCTCATGGAAGTAAGATCATTGTCACCGCACGGAATGATGGTGTTGCATCTACGATGGGTACTCTTCAAACCCACTATTTAGAGCACTTACTTGAGAAAGACTGTTGGTCTTTATTTGCAAAACATGCCTTCAAAGATGCAAGTGTTGTAGATCCAAATCTTGAGATAATTGGAAGACAAATTGTTAGCAAGTGTAAAGGCCTTCCTTTAGCTGCAAAATCTCTCGGTGGTCTCTTACGCTCTGAACCAAATGTGGAGGAATGGGAAAATGTGCTAAAAAGTGACATGTGGGAGTTGTCAGATGCAAAGACTGACATTCTGCCGGCTCTATGGCTAAGCTACCGGTACTTGTCTCCGGTGTTGAAGCATTGTTTTGCTTATTGTTCGATATTTCCTAAAGATTATAAATTTCAGAAGTCTGAATTAATTTTGTTGTGGATGGCCGAAGATCTTTTACAACCCCAAAAGAAGACTACGTTGGAAGATGTTGGAGAGAAATACTTTGATGATCTAATCTCACGGTCATTTTTTCAATACTTGTCTTCAAATGATTGTTTCATCATGCATGATCTGATGCATGACTTGGCAACTTACGTATCTGGAGAATTTTGCATTAGATTGGAAGACCATGACTTCTCATTGGACATTGTGAGCAAGGGTCGTCATTTTTCTTGTATGCAATATTCACCTAATGTTGATTTCGAGAGATTTGACACTATTTATAAAGCTAAGTATCTGCGCACCTTCATTCTTGGCACAAGCTATTTTCGGCTGACAGTACGACTTGATCTCCTTTTAATGCTACAGTGTTTAAGAGTTCTCAAACTCCAAGGGTATGATATCAGAGAGTTGCCTAATTCGATTAGCAACTTGAAGCATCTACGGTACCTGAACTTGTGTGGGAATCCAATAAAGAAATTACCAGACACGGTATGCAGTTTGTATAATTTGCAAACGTTGTTGTTGTCAAATTGTACATGTCTAGCTGAATTGCCCACCGATTTGAGTAGACTTATCAACTTGCGCCATCTTGAATTCAGAGGTACACAAATAAAAACGACGCCTCCCCACATGGGCAAATTGAAAGATCTCCAAACATTTGGAGGTGAGTTTGTCTTGAGCAAAGATGATGGGGGAAACATTGATGAGTTCAAAGGGTTTCAACATTTGAGTGGAGATCTTCATATATCAGGGCTTCAAAATATCAAACGTGCTGAGGATGCTTCGGAGGCCAAACTGAGGGACAAGAAGCTTAGTGAAATACGTTTGAGATGGGAAGGTGACACTATCGATTCTCAAAAAGATAGCCGAGTGCTGGACAACCTACAGTCCAATACAAACCTAAAGGTACTGGCTATAGAAGGATACGGAGGTACAAAGTTTCCAGGTTGGGTAGGAGATGAGTCTTTCTCTAATCTCATCACTCTCCGACTTGACACTTGTCGATATTGTTTCTCCCTGCCAGCATTGGGGCAGCTACCGTCCCTCAAAAGGCTTGAAATTGATTGGTTGAATGGAGTGGAATCCGTGGGGTCTGAGTTTTATGGGAGAATTAAACCTGCATTTAAATCTCTGGAGTTTCTGAGTTTCCGCTATATGTGGGAATGGCAAGAGTGGTGTTTTCCTGGAGCTGAAGAAGAAGAAGGCGGACATTTTCCTAATCTTTGCGAGCTTAGTCTGAAGTTCTGTCCCAAACTAGTGGGGAAAATACCGTTAGACTACTTCCCAAGACTTAAACGGCTAAGTTTGAAGGGTGTTAATATCGAATCCCTTGCTTGTTTGCAAGAGTGCAATAAATTCTGTATTGAACTCCTATCACTTCAAGAGTTAGAAATATCAGATTGCCCGAATCTGGTATGTTTTGTGGGTGGTGGAGTGCTGCTTGCGCCCAACTTGAAGGAGATATCTATGAGCCGTTTTAAAAACTGGTGGTCAGTGCCAGAAGATATGCAAATCTCGCTCCCATCTCTTCCGTCTCTGTCCATAGAAGTATGTAACGAATTTAAATCATTTCCGGAAGAATCTAAATTCCCATCCCTCGATGATTTGAAGATAAGGGCGTGCCCAGAATTTGTGGGTTTCCCCCATGGAGGAGGACTGCAAGCGCCCAACTTGAAGAAAATGGAAATCACAGAATGTTACAAATTCAGGTCACTGCCAGAGGAGATGCAAATCTCTCTCCCGTCTATCGAGTATTTGTGTATATGGGATTGTCCAGAATTGGAATCATTTCCGGAAGGGGGATTGCCGTCTAAATTGCTTTTTCTCAGAATCTGGAGATGTAAAAAGCTGATGGCAAACCGTATGCGGTGGGGTCTACAAACACTCACCACTCTCAAATACTTGGATGTCAGCTTCTCAGGATGTGAAGAAGAAGAAATTGTCGAATCATTTCCAGAAGAGGGGCTGCTGCCACCCACTCTCACTTATCTCAAAATCTCTGATCATCCGAATCTGAAAACCATTGACGGCAAGGCGTTAAGACACCTCATCTCTATCAAAAAGTTGGATATTTGGTTTTGTCCTCAACTCCAGAGCTTGCCAGATGAAGGGCTACCCACTTCTCTTTCTCATCTAGAAATCATCAAGTGTGATTTGCTAACACGACGGTGCCAGAGAGACACGGGAGAAGATTGGGCCAAGATTTCTCACATCCCCAACATAATGCTTGGGTTCCGAACAATATGATTTGCAATGGTACGTAATTCGTCAACATGCGTTTATGTGTTTATTTACGATCTGGCTGTGTAAATTTTAAATCATAAACATGTTTGAAATGTTAATATTCACGTAATAACAAATAAACTTTACAGGTACTCTTGTCCCATATAAACTTGAAAGTATTTGCGATAGAAAGATACGGAGGTTCAAAATTTCCAAATCGGTTAGGGGATGACTCGTTCGTTCTCTCATCTTGTTACTCTTGGACTCGTGGATTGTGAATATTGTTTTTCAATGGCAGCATTGGTATAGCTACCATCTCTTAGAAGGCTTGAAACTGATGGGTTAAATGGAGTGGAATTGTTTCAGTGTTGGTTCTACTCTCCCTCTTTTCTTACTGTCTTATTGTGGTTTCATTGTACGACAGTTTATTGTATCGAACTAGTCCTCGGTGAAAAAGGAGCTTCAACAAGTTTACGAATTTCCTTCAACAAGTTTATGAATTTCCTTTTTCAAGTTTTATTCTTCCAAATCATGTCTATTGAGAGGTAGATTTTGGTACTTCGTGGAATTCGAATTCAAACGTTTGGTTTGTAAAATATGGATTATGAATTTCGTTTTTGTGGAACTGTGAATCAATGATCATGCATGAATGTTGTAAGACCAGAGTATCGAAAACCCTTTGTTTATTAATCGATCTCAACGGGTCTAAATTCGACTTATTTAATTAGTATTGCAAGATGATCTTATCTATTAATCATTGTCTAATCAAATGATTACCATTTCATCATGCCCTCAGGGATGCATAGAGCTACAAAAGTTTTCAAGTTGCTTCGCATGTGTAGATCTGGAGTCGTGCAATGATATGTATGCAAAAATTATGAGCAAACAAAAGTAAACAACTCTAAAACAAAAGTCTCAGTAGTACCAGAGACGATAAGGCTTAAAACTTGAAAATTGTTTTTGAGTTTAAAAAGTTGGATTCAAGTAGACTACCAGGCCTTAAGCTTGTGATAAATTTCTATTTCTCAAAACAGGCAAAACAAGAGAAAAGGAAATCTACATATTAGTACCGCTAGTTGGCCAGCACACATGATTTCTTTTCCGAGCATGTTCTTCATTATGGTGCTGTGTCCGACATGCATATCCATACCATCAACTTTCCCTGTTTGATGCCTCTGGGGTAGATGATATTTGGGAATCGAAATCTGAAACCAGTACAAGAGGAAGGAGATCAGCTTCTCGTAACAGTAATTGCACGTAGGTGTCCCAGAAGTTATAGCCTCAGCATGATTCAGAGGCATCCCCAACTGTGCAATACACTTCTCAGTGATAACTTGTTCATGTCGATTGTTTTCATGAGCTGAAGTAGGGATTCGAGAGATGTGGTCCATTCTGACATTGGTTTAAAAGTCTCGCGACTGCACACACGGTGAGAATCACTTTGTGAAACCCCTTGCGCATGCCAATATGTACTGCAAAATGCCTTATCACATCCTAAACAGTGTTGAGGTACACTGTTATTGGTGCGCAAAGGCATCATTCCTCCACATGCTTGACATTGCAGATGGATAGTGGTTTGATTGCAGCGGAACCCACCATATTCAGTACCACATTGAGGGCATGGATTTGATGGATTATCAGCTTCTTCATCCACCTGGGAACGAGCCCTTTTTCCGTGAAGATGTTTTCCAGAGTTTACGACAAGATTAGATTGTATTGTTGCATAAAAGTCTAAAATTGCCACTTCATCATTGGTGCGTTTTAGTGAAGAATCAGCTTTTAGTATTTCATCTGCAACGTTAAGCAAGAAGTGATTTTTTCCAACAAACTGTACAACTGCTCGACACTGGGGACAGAGTACACTTGAACGTTTCTCCTGTGATCTCGTTAACCACTCTAAGAAGCATCCGTTACAGAAATTATGGAAGCAAGGAGCAACAGTAACATCATGCCATATGTTCAAGCAAATGCAGCATATTGCATGCTCGGCATCCATAGAAATCTTTAACTTCTTCTGACAACTTTCATGACCAGGCAATACGTTGAACCTGTAGCTTAAATACCCTTCCTTATCGGGACCTGAAGTAATTTCACTTCCGCATCTGATAACAATAGTGTCTTCAGCTTGGATTACAGTCCCGTCAACAACAAATGCATCTGAACTTTTATTTTGTATTGTGGCAGAAGAGTGGTCTGAATTCCTTGTTATCTTGCACCACTTGCATTTGTGAATACAAGAGAACAAGATCTCTGAGCAAACTACAATCTCATATGAACTAATCTCAACATCCGGATATCTCGAGTCTGATGGAACGAGCTTGGCCTAGAATTCTTCACAGGGTTTTGCACCCGAGCTCTCTCCAACTTCTGCCATCCCTTGAATATATTCACAAAGGACCCAGGAACCTTTAATTTAGATCTCAAAGATAAGTAACCGGCCATTGTTATGTTCATTTAAAAAGAAACAAATACTTATATAATCAACTATTTATGAGCAACAGAGCAATTTTAATTTCTAATTATCAAACAAAATCTCTACCGCTAATTAGATAATTCATCCAAGTACGAAAAGAAAACAGATTTGCACTCAAACACGACAGATTCATGAAATATGCTATGGTAACGCCCCTAACATTTCAACACCGATAAACATATCAACTTCATGTTTCAGACATCCTACAACCACATAAATTGGGTCGTAACAATTCCAACTAAACGTAAAAGCTCTTAACTCAAAGCATAACCACATACTAGCAAAATTCATGGAAGGTAGTAAGTGCCAATTAACAAGAGAGTCAAAAAGGCTTGAGGAGAAGGGGTCCCCAGCAGCGGCATCATTTCTGGCCGGAAAAGGTTCATTCTAGTAAATATAATTTATACCATAGAACACATACAAACGGATTTAAGGGGTTTTGTAATTCGTGGACGGGTAGAGACACAATTGTCATTCTAAAAAAGATACTTTCTCAATTCTTGAATTAAAACCTGGGCTCCCAGATTGCAAAACCACAGAATGCGGTGATTCCCTTTAGAAAATGTATATCATGTTTACTCTACATTCATAGTTTGAACCTTCGTTTATGCAATCTCACTCTTGTTTTTGCTCTCTTGTACGACCTAATTTTCACACAATTCTTGTTGACTTTTGTATTTTAGGTAGGATCCTTAATTGATATGTAATCCCATGTAATCACTTGTAATTAGTTTTCTTTCCTTTTATGTTAGGGTTGTACATCTATAAGTTCCTCTTATTGAGAAGAATATATTATCATTCAAAGCATTCTCTTCTTGGCACCAGAGCCTAGTTTTTAGTGAGCGACGCCGTCGTTGCTGATCCGAGTTCACCGAGGCACTCCCTGCATCCACCACCACGAACCGAGATTCAACCCACTGTCTGAAATTTGTCCCAGATTTCGACCTGTGTATCTGTTTTGCATGCCCAGATTCGATTGAACCCAGTGACCCACTTGTTGCTGTTTGAAGAATATCATAAAAAAGCTTGCTGTTGCGAAATAGGAAAAAAGGATTGCTGTGCTGTTGCGGAAAAAAAGGGAAGAAGGGTTACTTTTATATATATTACTAGTATTTGTTTTTGGGGCCTCATAGTTGCTGCTGCATTTGGTTCCCGTACACACGTGCAACCACTTCACAATGGCTGCTCGTGCTTGTCCTTTTTCAAATGGATTTGTCCGAACTGGACATGGGAGTAGGACCGATCGAGAACAGTTCAAGACTTGTGATCCCCACTGTAACAAGTCGTGTACGTCGATTGTCGAATCGAAAATAGATTCTAATACAGGTAACACAGGTAAGGCTTTAAAAGTTTCTGCATCTGTTACGAATAATACATGGATAATTGATTCCGGTGCTACTGAACATATGACTTGTGAATCTAGACAGGTACAAATCCTAAAACCACCTACCAAAACTGTTGTGAGTGTTGCCAACGGTAATGTTGTTCCCATTATTGGAGAAGGCACTGTCTCCCTGTCAGATACCCTTAGTCTTGATACCGTGCTTGTTGTTCCTTCTCTTGACTATAATTTATTATCTGTTGCTCAAATAACTGTCGCCCTGCATTGTCTTGTGATTTTTTGGCCTTCCTTTTGTGTTTTTAAGGACATTCGGACTCGCAAGACGATTGGTTATGGTATTAGGAAGGGGAAGCTCTACTACTTGGAGCTGACATCAAACAGCTCTCGAATGTTGACTCACGCTCTTGCAGTGGACGGAAATCCGAGGGATAGGAATAAAGCTTCGGAGGTTTGGTTGTGGCATCGTCGACTTGGACATGCTTCTTTCGGCTATCTACGGAGGTTGTTTCCTAGCCTATTTGTTAAGCATGATGTTTCTAGCTTTAAATGTGGTGTTTGTGAACTAGCTAAAAGTCATCGTGCTTCGTTTCCATCCAGTTTGAATAAAAGTTCTGTTCCATTTATGATAATTCATTCTGATGTTTGGGGTCCATCTAAAACTGCTACATTTGGTGGTGCTCATTGGTTCGTTACTTTTATTGATGACTGCACACGTATGACTTGGGTTTGTTTGATGAAATCCAAAGGTGAAGTTACTTCTTTGTTTCAACAGTTTTACAAAATGGTACAAGTACAATATAAGTCACAAATACAGGTTCTCAGGAGTGATAATGGTGGCGAATATGTTAACTCTGAACTTCGTGCCTTTCTTGATCATCATGGGATTGTTCATCAAACTACATGACCATATACTCCACAACAAAATGGGGTTGCCGAACGCAAGAACCGTCAGCTTCTGGAGGTTGTTCGTGCTTCTTTACTCAAGGCTCGTCTCCCGTTATCCTATTGGGGAGAAGCTCTCACCTCAGCTGCGTATCTCATTAATCGTGTTCCATCCCGATCGGTTGATTTTCAGACACCCCTTCAGGCACTTTCTTCACATGTTGATGCTCCTGCAGTCCCTAATCTTCCACCTCATGTGTTTGGTTGTGTGGCCTTCGTTCATCTTCATAAACAGCAGCGAAGTAAGCTTGAACCTCGAGCCTTACGATGTGTGTTTGTGGGGTATGCATCAAAGCAGAAAGGATACCGTTGTTATCACCCACCAACGAATAAGTTGTTTGTCACTATGGATGTTGCGTTTCATGAGAATGATATGTACTTTGCCAATCCCGAGTCTTCACTTCAGGGGGAGAATCAGAAAGAAGTTCAAACTCTTGATTATACTATTCCAGATATAGATAGAGTGAATGATTTGGATTTAAGTGGTGATGTCTTGGAAATAAGTGGTGATCATTCACACGAAAATAATGATGTGAATGAATTGGAATTAAGTGGTAATGTCTTGGAGACAAGTGGTGATCATTCACATGGAAACAATGTTGAAAACCTTGAAATGGACGAGTCGACATCGCCAGATAACTCACTGCCTGATAGCTCACTGCCAGTTTCCTCACCACCGGACAGCCCTGTGTCGCCAGCTACCTCACAGTTGATCTTGAGTCCCAATAACCATAATCAATCGTCTTCGATCCCGGATGCACCACCACCACGTCGTCTCCCTGATCGTGTCAACCGAGGTATTCCTAAACTTATTTATGAAGCCGACCTTAAATGCAAAACTAGGTATCCGGTGAGTAAGCCCAACCCTGAGTCTAATGTGTTATACCCGTTAAGTAATTATGTGTCTACCAGTCACCTGTCAGAATCAAATAAGTCATTTGTGCATCAATTATCTACTGTATCTATTCCTAACAGTGTGCAAGAGGCTTTAACTGATCCACGTTGGCAAGTAGCAATGAATGAAGAATTGAAGTATTTGAAGAAGAATGCTACCTGGGAGATCAAAGATTTGCCAGCTGGTAAGAAACCTGTGGG
>VIEB01000204.1:1142116-1176425 GCA_006547085.1 Malus baccata | reverse complement strand
CGGTACAACACGATAGAACAAAGCATGTTGAAGTTGATCGGTTCTTCATCAAAGAAAAATTGGAAGGGAAAATAATTGAAGTACCAGCGATAAGAACAGAAGATCAGTTAGCAGATATCCTCACAAAAGCTGTTTCGAGTCACAAGTTTTCAAGTTTCTTACACAAGTTGGGCATGAGCGACATATATGCACCAACTTGAGGGCGAGTGTTGACTTTTGTATTTTAGGTAGGATCCTTAATTGATATGTAATCTCATGTAATCACTTGTAATTAGTTTTCTTTCCTTTTATGTTAGGGTTGTACATCTATAAGTTCCTCTTATTGAGAAGAATATATCATCATTCAAAGCATTCTCTTCTATTCTTACCGGAAAACCAATAGAAATATTTATGAAAAATGGATAGGCCGGCCTTGGAAATTGTTTCAAAAACCCTAACAACAAAAATGAAAAGTTTGCAACATTTGGCCAATAAACAATCAAAGGTGAAAAGAATTGAAACTTTCAGGATTTTTACATATAGAACTATTAAAATATATATTAGTTTAGGAATAATTGGCAGGTTTCACTTAGGAAAACTGGAAACAATGGCCAAAATTTAACCCCATGGAAAATGAAAGAAAGTTTGCAACTTTAGCCAAAGTTTGATCCTTTAACCCCCTCCCAGTAACATTTGAACCAATTCGAGCAGTAATTAAACTCACAAATTCTAGAGAATGTTACAAGTGAACAAGATTTACCAAAATTTCTAGATTTGTACACAAAATATCCAGGCATAACAGGAAATCATAAATACCAATAATTTAATAAACAAGAAAAAAAGAAATACCTGTTGAGAAGAAAAAAAAAGGATGGGAGATGAGATGAGTAATTGTGGGATTCAGTGGAAGTGCCACTGACAGATGCCGAAAAAGGCTCTGTTTAAAGAAGGAGATGATGAAACTTGTTCAACAAAGTGAGCACGGAAGAAGGCTCTGTTCAAACTAATAAACAATGAAAATTTAAAGAGAGAGAGAGAGAGAATTGAAGAGTAAAGGGCTTTAGGGGTGGGTTTGGTACGGTTACCGTACCAAAATCCTTGTACCAATTACCGTACCAAATTTTTGGTTTGGTAAAATCTATTACCAATACCATACCAAACTTTCGGTATACCGAAGTTCGGTATTGCCAAATGTTCGGTTGGCATGGTATGGTAATGGTAATTGCCACTTTGTTTTGGGACAAAATTTGTTTTGGCTTTTTTAACCCAATTCAAGTGCAAAACTTTTTTATTGTACCCTTATCTAATACTTTGTAGCCTAAATTCATCTATTATTCATCATTCACAATTCACACACACAATAATTCAAATGATGCATTAAGATTCATGATGAAAATTAAGTTTACAATCCAAATAGAAGCTACGAACCAAAACAAATAGAAGTTTCCCCCATGCTAAAGATCGTCTCTATCCCCCATTGGTTCAAACACACTTCTAGAACTTTCCCAATGTCTTCTCCCTTATGACTTGTGATCTTTATGAAGTTTATGATCCGTTTGTGCAACTTTCATTCCCTATCCATGAAGTGAGCGGTAACTACCATGTAGTTAATGTTTTGTACCAATGTCCAAGTATCGGTTGTGATACTTATCCTTTGATTATGAATTGCTTCAAATAACTTAGATTTCTCCAACACATATAAATCACACACACTAGCCGCAATCTTCTTCCTATTTGGAATCTTGAACCGAGGTTGAGCCTCTTTCATCATATCAAATTATTAGAATATTATAAATATGTGTTATATAATTATATATTATATAATTTATAAATTATATATTATATTATATGTTCGGTACGGTAAGGTAATACCGTGGTAATGATATCCATTACCAATACCGTACCATGAAATTTCGGTACGGTACAATACCATACCATTACCGATTGGCACAAAAAATTTGGCACAAAATCGGTATGGCACGGTTGGTAATTCGGTTGGCACGGCAATTTGGCAAAAAAATTCACCCCTAAAGGGCTTGGTATTCTAGTATTTTAAGGAGAAAAAAAAAAGACTGTTTTGTTGTGCTGTGAGAAATCGAGAATAAGTCGGGAGTAAAATAAAACAGTTTATAGTTCTTGGGACGAGGATGGTGAAGAATATACGAAGAGGAGGCTGAGAGCTTTCTTCTCCAAGTTTTGCAAGGTTGAAGAAAATGCTCTTTAAGAACAGAGGTCGGGTGGAAATTTTCATGGCGACAACGGATGCAGCCATGAAGGCAAGGGAAACTCTGCCCGGTGATCGTTCTAATCCGTTCCGGGTTTCAACATATGACGGTGCTGTTCGCGAAAAGTTTGAAGGGCAAAAGCAGCAATGATCAACTAGGGTTTCAAAATTTGCTTGTGTATGCCATTACTTTTAGTTTTGGTTTGGGTAAATCGTTAAGTACATTCCCATCATCTGATATAATTTACAGTTCCTAACATCAAATCTTTTCACTTTTATCAAACTCACATTATTCATACAAAAAGACGGACTCTCCTCAACTCACGACTAAATTTGCTAAGGAAAACTTGAAATATATTACAAACCAGATTCTGTATGCGAGCAAAAAACGCATTCAATTATCAACAAACGAGGACTCCGCCAGATCAATAGCGCGTGCAAGAGCAGCAGCTTTGTTCTCGCACTCCCTCTGCTCATCGGCTGGATCACTGTCAGCAACAATTCCTGCCCCAGCTTGGAGATGAGCAACCCACTCTCTGCGCTTGTTTGCGTCCTTGTATGAATACATTGTATCATACCGAAAGCTAGTTGGGAAAACAATAGTTCTCAGAGCGAGGGCGATGTCCATGTTGCCAGAAAACAAAATTCCCCCAAAGCCACCACTGTATGGACCACGTCTAGTCACTTCTAGCTTATCAATCAGCTCCATGGCTTTCACCTGCATTGCAGTAGAGCTAAGAATGCAGAAACTCGAAAAATTAATCCTAAGCGAGTCCATATAAGATAGATTAGGAAATCATGACATCAGGTTCCATATATCAACCAATAGTGGTGTAATAAGCCGTTTCCTAACTAATTAGGTTAATCCTCAAGGTTTGTACTCGCAGGATTATACAGGTTAATTAAGTCTAGGATCAATTTAGCAAATTAATATGAAATAAAACAAGAATGCCAACAAACAAATTAAAAAGGGTTCATGAAGAAAACCTTCGGTGCTCCACTGACTGTCCCAACCGGCAACGCAGTACGCAGAACATCCCAGCTAGTTAAATCATCAAGTAACTCTCCAGTAACCTACAATTACATTAAAGTTTCGTCCCTTAATTCAATTGGTTGTTGAGTACATACATTACACTCATGAAAATACATATGGACCCCATGAGAAAATAAATTCTGAAACTAATGTCTACAGATGCGTGGATGTTTCATCAATCGTTATAGATATTAGGTTACTTATTATGTGTATTACTGAAAGGAGATACTTACTGTTGAACTTATGTGCATGACATGGGAATAACGCTCAATGTTCATGAGCTCCTCAACCTTCACAGAACCAGGTTTTGAGACCTGCATGAACAAATTATCAATCACATTATTATGGCCACAATATACTAAATGAAAGAAACAGATTATGATAAAAATCTTATAAATATTGTCACGTAAGCCATGAACAGACAAGGCACCAAGTGTGAACTTATTAAGCTAATGCTGAAATATACATCAGTGAAATACTTTTTACCCACCATGGACTGAAAATAGATACCGGGGAGAATAAAATTTAGCATATGCATGGTACTACACTCTGGAGAATAAAGTTCAACATACGGTAATAATCATACAAATACGATAAAGGAAAGATTACAAACCTTCCCAACATCATTCCTTCCCAAGTCTACAAGCATAATATGCTCTGCACATTGCTTTTCATCATTCAAAAGCTGCTTTTCCAGCATTAAATCTTCTTTAGGTGTTTTTCCTCTTCTAACTGTCCCAGCAAGAGGCCGGTTGGTGATCGTTTTCTAATAACAAAAATAAGAAATGCAAATCTCAGCAATTTATTGCTAATGACGACTACAACACTATAGTAGGAAAACAAAAGGGACCAAAGAAAACATAAAATGTAGGACATCTTGTAGGAACCATCGTAGAGGTTTAGGAGCTAGCAACAGAATAAGACGAACACTCAGATGTTAAATTTTTTGGACTTCCTTTACTCACCTTCTTGACACGTGTCAGAATTTCTGGACTTGAAGCAACCAGAATACAGCCTCTAGCCTGATCATGGAAGTATATACTCATATAATCTCAGAATTACAAGGTGAACAAGTAGATTGGAACCAATGACTCACTGAAAACGAGGCAAACCTGTAAATAAGTCATATATGGACTTGGATTAACTATCCTCAATGCACGGTAAATTTCAAATGGGTCTGCAAATGTTCGCCTCTCAAAACGCTGGCTTAATACAATCTGAAATATATCCCCAGCTAGAATGTGTTCTTTAGCTTCCAAAACTGCCTCCTTATATTCCTCACTTGTCAAGCTTGAGTCCTCCAATTTAGTACCAAAAAGTTGAGTGTTGAACTCTATTGAACCTGCAGGCAGCCTAGGGCTGAAATTGACAGTCGGTACATTTTTACATCAACCTTAAGTTTTTTATTTTTAAAAAAGTAATTAACAAGTATGGAGAACTAATTCCCCCAGCCCTGAGGCAGCCTCAAGTTGAAATTGACCGTTGAATAATTTATGATTAAAACTGGTATTAAAGAGGGAGGGATGAGTAAGAATATACGAGGGGAATAGAAACTCAACAAAAAAATAGAAGAGAAATGTGAAAGAAAGGAGTTGATTACTCACGTGATAATGTCATGCACTCTAGATAGCAATGTTTCCAATCTATTTATTCCATCATTGAAGGCCTCGTCAACAGAAGAATATTGATCTAATTGCACCCAGTGAATTACATGTGCTTTCTATAGTAGACAAAATTGAAAAATAGAAATGGTTATAGCCACAACAGTAGCACCCTATTTGTTAAAATAAAAATTTACAACCAAAGCATGCAGTTAACTAATTCTCCTAGTTCAGTAATGGAGTAGGATGCAAATATTTTGATTCAACGTGGCGGAAAAAACAAACAAGTACTTTGAAGAAAAAGAATAAGCATAAGAGCGAGTAACTAGGAAGAAAAAAAAAACTATTTTAACAGAAAAAAAAAAAAAAAAAAGCAGATGTCATTATGCTGACATGCATTTGAATCAAAGTGTCTCCAATTTATATATTTTCTTCACTAAAATCTAGCATGAAAATCACAGTACCTTGTCCACATGATCGAACACTATCACATCGTCATAAAGACCAAGATGAACATCAGGAAGATTTCTGTCATCTGGTGGTGCACTCGGAAATGGCAGTTTTTTCTTTTCAACATAACGTACTGTATCATAAGAGAAGTACCCAACCCAGCCACCTGATAAAGAGAATGGATGTTGTTAACCACCAACTAGTGACTTCGAAAACCTCAATTTTTTAAGACTGAATTATACAATAATACGAGGATAGATTTATGGCAATTTTGTGACAAGTACATCTTTTGCGAGAGTCCAGAATATCACACAATACTTAGTGTCAACACAGTACATCTACAACCTAAAAAATGTACAGGGAAATATGATATGTACTGATAGCCCACAGTTCGACTTGCCTAGTCCAAAACTTTGAGACAAAAGGAAAAAATTAAGCAAAGCATGGTCTTCATTTTTATAAATAACTTCACCACAACTTTACGAGTCTAAGCTTTGTTAACAAACCACATTTAAGGAGAAGTGGTTTACTTTGAACTGAGAGGATTAAGATAAGAGTACTACCAAAAAAAATTAAGGCATGTTATTTGTGTACTGATCATACCACAAAATGCTTCTGGAAGTTCATCAAGAAGTTGGGGTGTCCATCCCTCCATGATTCTCCGAGGAACAGTCATTGGATCCTCCACGATCTCCTCTGTCCTACAACCTTCTCCGTGGTCCATAATGGTAACCATGTTCTCCTTAGCCACGATTTCAATGGATGGTTGGGCACCAATAACACTGTACCGGCCCTAACAATGATTGACACCAAAAATTTGTAAGTGATTAATTATTGTCTAAAGTCAGATGCAAACAAACACAAATGATACAAGGGGCTGAGGACGCTTACAACATTGGAGTCGTTGGAACCCGGCTCAACTGACTCAAACAGAAAACTTGGAGCATCTCTATCATCCTCCTTAACCAGACACCGGTAAGCAAGAACAGGAGTTAGATGATCTGAGAATATGCTCCGAGACAGAGGAATTAAATTCCCCTTCTTCGAGGCTTCTACAAACTTCTCTGATTCGTCGGCTGCAGTAAAATCAATCGCACAAATCAAACCTCGCATTGCCTGACAGAATCAAATTTTGAATTCTAAAATTTGGGCAGATTATAATCATATAATGACCACCACTCTCATTGTTCGGCTAATCGAACCGAAATTAGCAATTTACAATGTAAATCAAAACACAATTAACTAAAAGCCCAGAAATTCATTTTCTATATTTTCTTCCAGTAAAACAATCATAGAACTCAAATGTAAATGGCTAATACTCAATTATCCACCCAAAGTTCCACATTTTCTCGGAAACCAAACCACATCCCAGAAAGAAAATGTAGTCTAATCAACTGCTCCAGAAGAAAATTTGAAAATTTACCCAATGAGGCAGATGAGAGGGCCGAGCATCTCAGTGTGCGGACACGGGGCGTGGCGCGAAGCAGAGACAGAGAGCTGGAAACTCTGTTATGAAATTTAACGGAGACCGTTGACAGCGTCGGGACAGTTGACAGCGTCGGGACAGTTGACGGCAGTTGACGGGAGCCAAAACGGCTAGGGTTTCCAATTTCCATGGCAGAAGAAGAAGAAAGCAGGTTGGTTTCGAGTTTGAACAGACGAAGTTGCCGTGGTGACTTCTGAGAGGCTGAGACTGGAGAAAGACTGAGCCAGACACTGCTTATTGGGCTTTTGACTTTGGGCTCAAATATCCTAATAACTCAAATTACTTAAACTACCCGTGTGTCAAGAAGCTTTTGTATAAAATAAAATGAGTTTTAACGAAAAGTTTGTGATATTGTTTATTTTAACAAAAAATCATATTTTTACACTAAAAATTCAAACCTAATACTATTTATTTTACCTTTTATTTTGTCCTTATAGTTAAAACTCAAAGTTTTCAATCACTTTTCATTAGTTTTCCTTAAAATAAAAGACGAAAAAAATAATTTAAAGATAGAAAATAAAATGAATAAATATTTTCACATAAGCTTTTTTTATTTTATGAAAATATTTACTTATTTATGTTCGTTGATTTTACAATTATCGGAGAAAAACTTAATATGCATAACCAGCTGGCTGGTCGATCTCAAAAATCTTATCGGCCTACAAACCGAAGATGGGCAACCACGGATGGATTGGCCGAACCTTGCTGCTCAGGCCTCCAAGAGATCGACCTCTGGCTACACATTATGTTTTCTATTTGTACTTCTTTGGCAATAATTGGTATTTACAAATTTTCTCAAATATAAGATCACCTAATTCTAATTTACTTGTTATAAAATGGATGATGAACGAATGTATAATTTAGGGTATAGTATTAATTTAATAAATATGCATGTTATAGGCTTGATTAACAAAATCATGCAACAATGATGCCTCTCACCAAAAGATTAGTTAATTATCACATCATTTCATGTGTTTTTTCACACATATAATTGCTAGGAAATAACGAGAATCGAATCCTTATCATGAACATGAGAGATCATAATTCTAGTTCTATAGTATCATAACAAAAAATCTTTATAACAAAAGCATGAAAATAAATGAACATTATTATCTTTTCAGAAAGAAGAATGTGTTACATTCCTATGTCTATACAAAATAAGTTACATCTTTTGAATTACAAGTATAACATAAACTAATTCAACGACTTCTCTCTGTTGTTTTCTTTTGTATCATCTTTTTAAAGAACGAAACAGTGAAATTGAACTCTTGACAGAAACTGGTCTGAAATTAGATGCTTCTCGTCGCCGGAAATCTACATTCGAACAGTAATATGAAACTATAAGAGATAAAACGACCCCTGAGGGAAACTGGCAAGATAAATATTGATGAGTAAATGGTTAATACTTGGGCTCCAAGGCACATTATCTACAGGAAACGTCTATCGTTTGTATGGTTGAAGCATTCAGTTCAAAATATAAAAAGAGACCCCAAGCCAACAAGGCTCCCCGATTTGGAGGGTCGAAGGAAACGTCTATCGTACGCAATCTTACCTTTGCTTTGTAAAGAGGCTATTTATATAACTCGAACCGGTGACCTTTCGGTCACAACGGAGCAACCTTTCCGTTGCGCCAAGGCTCGCTCTCGTACAGTTCAAAATATGAGATGCACAATTCGTAATCAAGGCAATGCATTTCGAGAGAACTGTAAAAGGTAAGGTTTCGGACCTTGTATTTGAAGTTTGAAGCAGGTGGGAAATGGGAGCCGCCGGTATCAAGCGTAAGAAGAATCTGGACTACATATTCTTTGAATACAACTACTGAAGACAGTTCCGAAAGAAACGAATTCCCTGTTCAAACATAAAAGAGGTAAACATCAACAAGCTGAAAGAAATTACAAGATTATATCGTACATCAAAACCGGAGTTTATAAGAGGCTTAGATATATTGTGACCTCACCTGTAGTGCAAAGGTGATGTCTGCTTCATCTGCTGCATTCATTGTCACTCTTTTAAGTTTTTCGTCTCGAGATTGACCACCCAACTTCAGGAGGCCCTGCACGTAGATTATGCCTCAGTAAGTAACTTGTTTCTCCTTTACCAAGTTGGTGAATTCGTATTAAAACCTAATAACGTATTGTCAGAGAACCCCGATACAAGGAATGTTATATTAACAGATGTATTTGCTTACCTGGTCATTTAGCACTCTGCACATACTTGAAAATTCAAAAATTCCGACTGGTGGAATAAATGTTGATTTGCAGATGTCTATATAAGATTTATTTAGCTGCAAATATGTGAAAAGCACAGAAATCAGCAACGTAAGTTTTACATCCTTGTGTTATCGTTTATCATCAAACAATGGAAAGGAAACATACCTGTGCTACAGTTGAATCCTTCTTTTTCCCACGGAAAAGCCTCACGGCAGAGCAAAGTATAATCTGTCGTGAAATAGGACACTTGCATTAAAATTAATGATAGGGTGCCAATCTATATGTTCGTTTCATGGATCGGAACTAGAGTAACTATTTCTGAAGAATTGTATTACTCAAAAGCCTCACAGCCTACATTCAACGAGTACAAGTCACCAGAAAAAGGGCTACCTGTTGATGTTGCGGAAGACCTTGTATGGTATCCACTACTGGTGATTTAAATGTCTTTGACAAAGCAGAAGCCATATGACCAATTGTCACCTGCAACACACATCAGTGAAAATTTAGAACGTAAATAGTTCAAAAAATGAAGTATGCATTGTGAAATTTTTAGGTTTTCACAATTCAAAGTATTTACTTGAAACTTTTGAAGTTAAAGAATGAATCAAATAAAGATAATGGAATTGGAAAATTTGTGAAATCTTCTTGCACAAACAAAAGAATGAACTGAAACAAATGCATGAAATCTGTCAGTTTGGTGATTCAGATGAGTTCTTGAGGCATGTGGGGATCAAGGGTGATCGCTTACAACATCAGTCTCCTGTTTTTTCACAACAGGAGCTTGAGCAGGAGCCGTCCGCTGCTCAAAGAATGCATCCGCTACTGATGATGAATTCAAGTTCTCAGCAGATTCTTTCACCTCTGCTTCCAGAATCTCAATGGCACTCCTGGAAAAAAGTTTAGGAAAAGTTACGCTCATAACCCAGCGCAATCCTCCTACAAATAGAGTCAAAAGTCACCAGATATACAGATGCATTCTCTGACATTTATATGACTTGTAACTTGTAAGGCATTTACATTTTCTGATACATTGATGAATCTAAAGTGCTTGTTCCTTTCTTATACCTTTTCAATTGCACAGTCCACATCTATTCCAATTAATCCGAATCGTCAAATTCAGACACCTTTCGTACAATTTAATAATTTATCATGCGACTCAACAAAACTAACCTGCAAATACAAAGAGCTTTCCTCATATCTCCAGATGCGGCAGCAACTTTCTGCCATTTTTCATTGTTAAGTACTCAGCCTATATGCTTTTAACATAAAGATTGGTAACATATAAATCCATTTAAGGATGTTCTGGAAAATATGATAACAATAGCAAACTTACTCTGGCACAAAGCTCTAATGCTGGTGGTTGAAAGACGGTGTAAGGTAGTGTCTGTAGGAACGTCAGTACTCAGTAAATATACCAAGACAATAAGAAAGAACAACCCGTATATGAATACTCCCCAGCAAGAGAGAAAAAAATATTCCTAATTCAGGCTCGTGATTAATTTATAAATGAAGGCATGAACTTACAATTAACCTCTGTTGAAGAATCCTGAGAATCTGGTCATAAGAGTATGCCCGAAAAGTAATAACCATAGGTTTGCCTAGAACATGAACATAATACGTAAACACAATAGTTGCTAGCAAGTACCACACCCCAAATACAGTACACCATCTCATTGAAGAAAAACGAGTTAACAAAGCTATTCAACTCACAATTTAATGACTGAAGTCTTGGAAGAAAACGATCGGCCAAGTCTATGGCATTTGCCACTCCTGCAAAAGCATAAATAGTATGAGAACTTCACATATTACTACAAATTTGTAACTGAACTTACCTTATGTTAACTAGATTAGTACCTATGAGTATGCATCTCGAGAATTGGTACGTTGTGAGCATAAAAAGATCATGAAGCACAGCCCGGTCTTTAGTAATTAAGAAGTCCAACTCATCAGCTATTACCAGCCTGATGGAATAGAAACTGTTTTAGTATAACCACCCTTTGTTACATTCTGTCTAACATTGCTCAGATCGTGCTCGAACGAGGATAAATTACTTACATCATCTTCCTTCTAGAATACAAAGGCCTTTGAGAGTACAAATTTTGGAGAAGCTGCAGGGATGAGGTTTTGCTTTTAACTTCCTTCGGCGTTTGGTCTTTACCAAGTATCTGCCATTGCAAACCAAATGTGAGCACATCATCTGTCATAACTTACAACCAACAACAGAAGAAGCTTTCGAGTTTCACTACCTTAGTGAAAATATCAGAAGTCTTTGTTAGAGAAGAACAATTCAAAGCCAACACATTCGGTTCTTCAAACCCAGCCTGGCAATAAGAACAATTCCCAGTGTTAATTAACACTTTGTATCGAAATAACACATTTTTCGGACATGGCAATTAATCAAACATGTAGTATACATTCTAAAGTTCTATGACATTTGTACAATTAAGCACATAAAATCATTGAGGTGCAATTAGCTCACCTCTCCAGCCCAATCAACCAAAGCCTGCTTCACTTTCTCAATGGACAGAGATTTTCCGGTCCCCGGACACCCACAGACGTACAAACTCCCAGCCTTCTCTTGCTCTATGCATTGTTTCAAGAACTCCAAAACCCTCTTCTGCTCGTCTTCCCGGCACGAAACAGTTGAAGGCACGGTTGAAACGTGCAATGCCTCCTTCACCTCACTGATTTGCTTGACATCTACAAGTCCAACCAAAACAATTTCCCAGTTCAAACACCAAAGACACACATTTTCCCATAAATTAAATCAATGTCGCTTGAAAATAGTCACCTTTCGGGTTCCATTTTGGTTTCTCAACTGATTTTTCGACTGATTTGCACAAAGTCTGGACCTTCTTTTGGGTGAAATACTTCTCAATTCCCTGAAATTATTTCCAAATTAACCAACGAGATAAAATCGATAGCTTTATCAATCTCGCAAATTACTTCGCAGTTACAACATATAAACAATAAAATCCAATCTCACATTTGCCTGAGTGTTAACGCAAGTACTGAGCCGCTTTCGAGGCGAACCCAATTTCATGGGCTTGGAGATCGGACTCAGCTTCATCGGCGACGAGTTGGATCTGAGCCTCCGCCTCGGAGGTGTGGAACCGCCGGCGGATGGGACAGCATCGGGCGTACTCTCCGATTGGGTGGCCATGATGTCTTCGTTAAGTTCGAAGCTGCGTTGGGCGATGGCGGGCATTGTGTTTGGAGGGAAAGGAAAATGGCGTGCAGGCGGGCGAGGCTTCGAACACGCGGGAAGAAACGGGTGGGAGATGTTGATAAAGGTTAAACTTTTAGCGGGAAGAAAACTTGAGTTTGGCGCGCTGTCGCGCGCGCGGTTGCCAAATCGGGGCGCGGGACAAAAGGTGAGCTGAGGTTAAGGTGTTTGATTCAAATCTTCAAGAATTAAATACTTACAAATATTCTTGGTTGAATTTTTTTTAATAATTTAAAAAAGAAGTCAAATCATCAATAGCTGATTTATAAAATATGATTTAAGTAGATAAGTCTCGACCATTATCCATTTGAAAACTTTCATATTTTGGTTACATTTGACTCAATTGTGACTTCATAATGATAAGAATCAATATTATTTTATTGTAAACTACGAATATTATTTAATTAAAAGGAACAAAATTCTCGAGACAGCTACAAATTAAAAACTACATTGTGACTGACTTTATAATAAGAAATTCATGTAAATTAAATCTCTTTATGTCCAATATGTTGGGAAAAAAAACCTGAATGTATTAAGTGGAGTTAATAGAACCAATGAAAGTAGAATATTCACACCCCCTTGAGCTAAGAAACCGAAAACAATGAGATCGTGAACGTTACATTCTCTACTGTATCCAACGACCTAGATTACCATTATGTTTATTGACTGGGTTGAAAGTACCCGTTTTTAAACCACAAAACCCCAGCCCGATTTAAAAAACTATCAAACCAAGCAAAACCGAATGCGTTGGTCAGTGTTCATATTCAGTACGTGCCTTGCTTCTCTTCTCTCCTCCCTCCAAACTCAATGCATCCACTTCATATCTCCCTCTCACATCTATGCATCTCTTTGTTTCTCATCTTTGAATCCCACATAAGGCATCGCTATCAAGAGATAGATTCGTTTGCAAATGGAGGTAGAACACACATAAAATTGGGTTAAATTCTATGTAGTTTGATAGAACTGGGTTCATATCGAAAACAATGTAGAAACACAAATTTAGGATTTTGATATCTCCTCCTAATGTTGAATTGAGTCTATAGATTATTGCTATGTCACTGTTCGACTATTGACATGCTATCGTACCCGCGGACCTCTCATTTTTCCTCCCATTGTTCAACTGTTGAGACGTGTACCATAGATCGCCCTCATGGCATCAATTGTTCAACTGTTGATATACCCTTGTTTTAACATTGTTTATCATCATTGTGTGTATTATAACAAGTCATTTCAACCCACTTGGACAATGAAAATTCTCTTACATTCTAGACGTCCAATTTTATCCAACCGTATGCACACGCCTCAGAATCTGACCCCTTATCCAACAACTCTCATCGTAAGTGCTCCCTACCTCAAGATAAAGACACATCAAGTTTTTTTTCACCAAAATATGTGTATGATGATGATCTCTCATTTAATTTATTTACACATGGAATCATTTTGGACCTCACTTTAGTTGTAACAAGTAAGACTATGGTGAAAAATTGGTGCATGTCAAGCACTGTTTGTATTAAGGGCTGTACACTTTCAAGATATATATGACAGTGACCGGTGGCCCGTGACCGGATATACAATTTGTTTAGATATGTATAAGATAATATAATGTTTGAATGAATGTATTTTAGCATCATGTACATCAATAGGGTAGGGCTCTGCAATGTGGTCCGTACTCTTCTTCAAAGGAAAAAAGGCATCTGTTTGATGAGTATGTATACGGTGGTAGAAGGTGTTAATTTCATGTCCTATTTGGATAATGGGTCCATACTATATGTAGTGACAAAATGGACAACTCCAAGCCAACAAAGTTTCCATTTTGTGAGTGTTAGAGAGGAAACATCTATTGTATGCAACCTTTTTATTGCTTTGCAAAGAGGTTGTTGTTTCCACGACTCGAATCTGTAATTTTCTGGTCATAAAGAAGCAACATTTTCGTTGCACCAAGGCTCGACTTAAAAAATATGACCCCAAACCAATAAGACTCATTGATTAATGAATTAAGAGGAACGTCGAGTATCGGTCAACTATACAGTGACACCACCAAATAAATGCTTAGCATATTAGCTTAGTTTATGCGGTTAAGATTGCGCACTAATAACTGTCTTTAGTGTGTCGCGGCTCACGCCCACTAAAATCAAATCTTGTGGTGTTTGCAGCTAAGACCAACCATTGTTATAGCATAAGCTATTCTGCCTTCGTTTGGCGAAAATTGTTAACAATTTGTCGAGAGAATCTCTCAACTGCAATCCAAAGAACTAGTGTAGAAGTGTAGAAAATCTTCATCTTTTGGATAAGGATACTAACTTCCTTATTTTCGGAAAGGAGAAACGTCTTCATTCCTTATTAACGTGGTCCGCACTCTTCTTTAAAAGTTTTAATATATATATATATATATACACGAAAGTAACTTTGAAAGAATTTTTTTAGAGATGATATTTGGATGACAATAAGGATGATAACATTTTTTTTTTGGTAAATTACATAAAACTACCTCAACTATTGGTGTCACGACACTTTCATACCTCATCTTTTAAAATTGACAATGTCAGACCTCATCTTACGAATTTGTGCCAATGTCAGACATCCGTCAGTTTTTCTGTTAATTTCTCTGTTAAATGTTGACATGACCAGAGACGAGACCAATTTTTATTAAAAAATTATTAAAAACTAAAAAAAATAATTTAGTATTAATAAAAAATTAAAAATTAAAAAATTAAGAAAAAAAACCTCAGTTCGTCCCTTCCCTCTTCTTCTCCCTCTCGGCTCTCTCTCTTCTCCCTCTCTGCGCACCTAAATCCCCAAAACCCAGAAACCCTTCCCACTCGTCCCCCCCCAACCTTCCTCCACCACCCCCTTCTCCCCACCCGTCGATCCTTCGTCCGGGCCCCACTGAATCAGGCCTTGCATCCTTGTCGCCTCACCAATCTTGTCCTAGGCCCGACAGACCTGTTGCAAAAAAAAAAATCTAGGTTTTTTTGTCCAATTTTTTTTTAAATAAAAAGGTGAAGAATGGACGAAGGAAGAAGGTGAAGAATGGATGAAGGTGAAGGTGAAGAATGAAGGTGAAGGTGAAGGTGAAGGTGAAGGTGAAGGTAAAAGAGATAGGAGAGAGAGAGAGAGATGGAACGCAGGGGAGAAAGGGAAGAAAGGGAGAGATGGTGTCGGATCAGGAAGAAGGAGGATAGAAAGGGAGAGAATTATTGGGGGTGGGTCCCACATGTTTTAAAATAAAATTATTAAAATAATTTATTTTTAATTTATTAATATTTTTATCCACTTGGCTAGGAAGTGGGTCCCGTCTCAAGCCACGTCAGCATTTAACAGAAAAATTGACAGAAGTCTGGCATTGGCACAAATTCATAAGATAAGGTATGACATTGTCACTTTTAAAATATGAGGTATGAAAGTGTCGTTCGATCAATAATTGAGGTAGTTTTGTGTATTTTACCATTCTTTTTTTCTTTGAACAACCTAAGATACTCTGCACCAAATTTATCTAAGCTATATATGGGGAGGGGAGGAAGAGGGTTTGAACCCACCTGATGCAATGAATTGAAGAGAAAAATCATATCCACTATGGCAATTCACTACTTAC
The DNA here is from genome assembly GCA_006547085.1 of Malus baccata. NCBI lineage: Eukaryota > Viridiplantae > Streptophyta > Magnoliopsida > Rosales > Rosaceae > Malus > Malus baccata. The sequence goes on along the minus strand of VIEB01000204.1, from coordinate 1,160,624 downwards.
GAGTAGGGCTGGAAAAAAATCCCAAACCAAACCAAAAAATTCCCGAAACCAAACCGAAAAAATCCCAAACCGAAATTCCCGAAAATTTCGGTACCCAATACCGAACCGATCCCGAAATTAGTCACTCTCGGTCTCTCCTCGCCGATTTGTCTCTCCTCCCACATCCGTCGCCTGAATCCCGAATCTACCCGCACGGCCACACCAGTCCTCATTCCTCTGGGTCCTCACTCCTCACCTGAATCGCGCCTTCACCCACTGTCCTCCATACCAATCCTCAGTCCGCACTCCTCCTCATTGCAAAAGGTAAGAAATTCCTGCAATAAACTCACCCAAAGTTCATACAAATTGTTTGATTCCAAATTTGATTAGAGATTTTGAATTTGGGTTTCTGAAATTAGGGTTTCTGAATTAGGGATTTTGAATCGACGGAGAGGTTAGGAACCCGCTACTTTCTGATCTATATCGCTATTGTGTATATGTGATTCTGTATAGCCACCCCTTGTTTGGTCCCAATTAATCATGTCCCTTCTTCATGTCCACTGTTAAGTGGTAAGACGTATCAGCAGTGGATACTGCATAAATTGTTTGTTTAAGAAAGTTTGTCCAAACGAGCGGCTGAAGTTTAAAATCGGAGTTGAATAATATTTCACTCTCAATGTATATGAATTCCGGTGTATTTGGGTAAATGAATTCCGGTGTATTTGACTGAACTTGTTTGCATTATGTTTTTCGAAGTGCTTGGTTATGTGTTTTTCAGTTTTTCAAAGTCTGCTCATGTTGTGGATTCTTGTAAAATGTATAGAGTTGATTAGATCCATAGAAGAATCTAGAGTTTTCAAAGCTTTCACAAACATGATTAATATCACAGTTTCATTCAATAAATTGGGATGTGAATGAATGATTATGCTTTTGTTATAACTGAGTTAATCTGTTGCTAACATGGATTGGTGAAGTTTTTGAGCATGAACCGGATTATTCATCTTCTTATGAAGCATTCTTGTATGAAACTCATCTTCTTACAGGTTCAAGCACATGGTTCAGATGCGATGGTTGATGAAGAGAATTGTGTTTTCTTCCTTCCCCACCGACCAAGGAGTCAAATTTGTGAACTTCCCTTCTTTCTTTTCATGAAAGGAACAGGTAAAGAAAAGAAAGATCTTTGGCTGAAAATACATTTCTAGGCAGTTGATTAATTTTGTTCATTACCACTCTCAGCCTACGTATAATTCTGAACATTTATTGTACAGGTTGGTGTGGTGCCGGAGCTGATCACTATGAACCCCTCATTGCCCATCCTTTGTCATTAATTTCCCAGGAGAAGGTCGTCGTGGTACTCTGATGAGGGCATGTACCCATCCTACAGTTTTGTGGCTTTAGAGAGATTGGCTAGAAGTAGTTGTTCTATTTATTCGTTCCCTTAGTGTTTGGCATGCAATCTAACTCTCCCGATTCTTCTCTGAATCGTCACAAGGAGAATTTGATTGCTTAGCATTCAATTTTTTGTTAGCTAGAATCAATCGGTTATCTTCGACTTCAAGTTGCAGGCTTTGTTCCTGCATTTGAGCTACCCTCTAGTAGTATTCACAATGGTTTTTACCGGCTTCTGTTGGAGTTGCATATGAATATGATCCTGATGATGGGCCACCGAGCTGCTGGCCGATCTTGTTGATCATCGTGCCGGCCGTATAAATCAAGTTTGAGGCTGGGCCGCTTGCCAAAAGCCCAAAAGCCCAAAATTATTTCGGGATTCCCGATTTGTCCCGAAATCCCGAAACTATTTCGGGATTCCCGAAAATTTAGTTTGGGATCGGTATTGAAATTGGGATTCCCGAAAATTTCGGTATGGGAATCGGGACAAGGGTTTCGGTATGGGATCCCATACCGAACCACCCCTACTTGCGAGCATGGACGCTTTTGATTATTCTTATTGCATGGTAAAATGATGTTACATTAGTGGAAATTGAGGATGTTTGTACCATATTGTATCAATCCTGAAACCTCCAAATACCGATCAACTGGGAAACCTCGTGAACCATCCGAAAGGACTCTGTTGAGGCACCCATGTTGAAGCACACAAATTAACCTCACAACAAGTGAGAACCACAACTCGTGGCTATTCCCATAGCTAATTAATGGGAGATCTCCCTTCAACTTGAAGGACAATCAGAATGCAACAAGTGACAACACCGAATTAAGTGCATTCAATCTCACATTGACCTAGTCTAGAAATCATCCCCAACTTTGCCTCTTTAAAAAAGTAACTTCTACTCCCTTCAAAAGGTTAAACATCATTACTACTTAACAGTACTATATTACCACTAAACTCATCCATGCGCGTGATGCCTCAAACATATTTTGCTATTTTAAGCATCAAAGGCTCTTAAGCAGGTACCACACTAGTGCCCTTTGACACTTACTCTACCTTCCTTGTTTCCGTCTATCTTTAACCGAAGTTCCCTCGCGATGGTCTCTACACTACACTTTACATTGACTCAAGATCCACCCGATTTTGTGCATCAACAGAGAACGCTAATTTACAAAGGCATAATAGCTAGAAACCGAAACCGAAATCATATCAACAAGTGATGAACCGAAACCATATCAACAGGTGATGAAACCTTCTTGAGCCAAATTACAGAGGCATAACAATGTGATATACAAACTAGGGAGAGATTTTTAATTAAGGAGAGATGTTTAGCTTTCATATGTAAACACCTCCCACACCTTCCTTGGTAATATTCATGCATAGTGTTATCAAGGTTGTCGTAGGCTCCATTCATGCAGTATCACCAATATATACTTAGGACAACCAAATATGCATTTGTAAGTTGAAATCCATGAACATCACAAACTAACTAGAACGATCCTATTTGCAGAAACCCTACTGGTGGTATTCGCCTTCGTGTTTAACTTTATGCACAAAAGTAGCTAGTGAGACGACCAAATTTGGATTTCATTTGAGGTAGACGATAAACCCTACAATTCTGCATGTCCAATCACAACCAAACAAAACTAAGGCATCAAATATATAAATGATCCACAAGGCCACATTCACATCATATCTCATTGGCCCTTCTCATGTAAATATTTATTTATTATTTAATAAAATAATATTTTGTGATATATTTTTTGTATGGACTTGAATGTCTCGTTTCAATTAAAGGGCTCGATGTAATCAGAAATCATTTCAACGATCAAACTTGAAAGTGGCCCCTGCACAGTGATACAATCCGCGAAGGCGAGGCGACCACTTGCATGTCGAAAGGGACCGGTACTAAGCCACGACGACAACTTAGATATTTCTGCATGCACATATATGCATCATATTACCAAAATATCCTCTCCCTACACACAACAACCATGGACACGTAGTGCCCATAATATGATTAATTAACAAATTAATAAATTAATCATTCCTTGTACAGATCTCAAAGATTAACCAAATGAAATGTTTATCATCCCCTCACACCTTATCAAATTACAAAATTATATAACTTTTCAGGAACGATGGGGATCCACGCGTCTGTGGTAGGCTTTTCGTTTAAGTAAAAGTTCGGACTATTTATCGAATTATGTTTGTTACCCTTTGCTTGTTCTTGGCCTACGTACTATAATCTACTTTATATCGCTTTAGGCTTACCTAATGTCCCTTGTTGGCTTCTTATAGGCATGGTATAAAATATCGATGATATCGGAAATATCGGTAGTCCAAAAACATGAAAATTTCGATGAAAATATCGGGATATTATCGATATCAATAAAAATTGAATAAAAACCATGGAAATTGTAAGAAAAACTTGGAAATTTTTATTGAACTTTTCAGGATATTTATTTAGTCAATTATCTATTAGTTTATCACAAAAAAAATAGAAGAAAATGCATTGCATGATAGATATAACTGATTTAAGTTGATTATATAGCGAGCTGGCAAACATTGTGAGTGTAGAAAATATGTAGTAATTAATGAAAGAAGTTTAAACACACCATGATCATTTATATATAATGAATTAGTACAATATTTTACACTTTATACATTGCATGGTAAGATACATGACTGACTTAGCAAGGTCTAAAATACCGATGATATCGGAAATATCGGTAGTCCAAAAAAATATCGGTAATCCAAAAACACGGAAATTTCGATGGAAATATCGGGATATTATGGATATTTTAGACCATGCTTATAGGACATGCGTGTTTAACTTTTGGTATAATTTTACTTTATTTTGATAAATGATAGGATATTTAAACTAAATTTATTTACATCGTAAACAGGAATTTTTGAACTTGGTGTACAGAAAATGAAGCAAAGTAGCCGCCTTGATTAAACCTAATAAACAAGTACATGACACTTTAGTACTCATACACTCCCCTATTAAAAATGGAGACAAAATCTTGGTCTTACCCTGGTACGTTTTTGTTAGAACTCATCTTAGATGAAAACCGAAGTACAAAAAGAAAAAAAGAAAGATGTACATGTATTTATATATAGGCACATCCAATGATAAATGTGGGTTAATGTATTTCAATATTTTTAGAATAATCTCTCATAAATGAGGCATAATAATGAAACTAATTCCTCAAAAAACAAGATAAATTAGGCAGAATAATGAAACTAATTTATCAAAAACCTTTGCTTATGAAACATGGACATATATATAGTTCTTTAATTTCAAAGGAAAAAGAGAAAAAGGCATAGTCACATATAATTAAGAAGCTTGCATATCAATAATTTCATTTTTATACAAACGATATTCTACATTAGATATAATCAGTGGCGAAGTCAGCATCGCGCAAACATGTTTTTGTATTAGTGTAAGAAGCTTGCATATCAATAATTTCATTTTTATACAAACGATATTCTACATTAGATATAATCAGTGGCGGAGTCAGCATGGGGTTATTGGTTGTCATTGACCCCAACAACTTCAAAATCCTCCATGTATTTGTTTGTATATTGTATTTGACCTCTATAAACAGCTAATGCAAACTAAATTACAATTTTCTCTTCATACTTCTTCTATTTTCTTCTATCATAATTTCTCCTTCTATTCTCTATTCTTGTATGAATACTTTAGTTGAAAAGCTTCGGTAGTCTTCAATATTACTCCACATTATTCTGCATCCACTATCGACAAACCTCTATAAATAATAGTAGTTGTCGACATATGTTGGCATAAACTTTAGGCATATGTTAACAAGGATTAGCAGGTGCCTACTAGGTGATTGACAAAATGGCCTAATAAAGCTTTTTTGGTTGATATTATGACCTCATTATTTAAAATCATGGCTATGCCACTGAATATAACTAAACTAGTACGGTAAGGAGAGTCCAATCTCAATGCAGTAAGAAATACACAATGCTCTAACTAACTTGACTAAGAACACGTATGTGAATATCGATATTATTTTGCTTATTTTTCAACCTTGGGCATCAGTAGTATTTCGCTTATTTGTGAAGTTTGAACGGATCGGTAGTAATGGAAATGGAAACAAAAACTATGAAAGGGAGAGATGGAACTATGGAATGCTTTTTTTGGGTGGGAGAGGTGTCGAGAGGAGTAGATGAGGAGATAAGAAGATTGTCGTGGCATTGGCGTCCACATGTCTTTGTCCAAACTATATAGAAACCCTTGTGGATTGGAATTTGAAGGTCTCTCCTTTGCGATGTTTAATTTTCCTTTGTATTTTGGCTATTCCTCGAGTCTCGACGAACCCTTTTATCTCCTTTAAATCTTCGTTTAGAACTTTTAAGGCCAGACAAAAAACCCTAGAGATTTCTAGCATTCACCGCTGTATCTTCTTGCAACGTTTTTCATGGAACTGCATGCGTACGTGTGTTAATTACGATATCTCGATTTGCAATCAATATCCTTCCTTTGGTCCACTCCTAACTTCATGTTTGTAAAGGTTCATTGCACTTGTAAGCATTCGATTGGTTCACATGCAAACAATTTTTTCCTTTTCTTTTCTTCAAGAAAATAAAAACGATAACGTTCCAAAAACAAAAGGAATTTGCTTACAAACGCGTACACTGTTTACAGTTACCGATTAGTATTCTGGAGTTTTGTTTATATCACCGTTCCATATCTCAGTGCACAAACTTATAATGCAACTAAAGACCTACTACTTAACTATTGGAAGATGGCAGAGTGGAGGTGCCGGGATTAAATGTTCCCTCTCCAAATGACAAAGAAAGTATATATATATGTGTGTGTGTGTAACTGAGTAACGTAGGTGTCAATGCATTAATTAAACTAGGTTGTTTAATTTATAGTTTATCGTTTAGATTATATCACAAGTAGTATGAATTTTGCAATTTGGATTTATTATATATACGTCTCAGGTACTTTTTGTTTGAAAATAGGGATCCTTATTACAAAATAATATACAATTAATATATAGAAATTTCCACTCATACTATCATTGGGATCTTTTGTGATAAAACCTAATGTCTGATAATAGGTGGTTAAGTTAGAACAATATCAGTAATGTTGTAGTGGACCATGATAAGCCTGAAAATGTTTATCATGATAAGCCTGAAATGTTTATTATGGTATCATAGCAGAGTGTTCTTTTGGCACATCCTGAGCCCAATTTACTAGGCTTGAATTTGCTTTGCGCTAGCTCCAGCTTAAAGCTATTGAATGACTCGGCCCTCAAAAACTTGTTTTGGCACTAGTCTCTTGATGATGATCGGGCTCTCAAAAAGTTATGTTAGTTTCAACATAATGACTTGTTAAGTTCCCAATAATGTGGGAATCGGTTTTCCTTGTGACCTTGTGTGGGCCCACTAGTGAGGGGGGTGTATTGGAAAATAGAATACCACATCGGTAACATGACAAAATAATATACAATCAATATATAGGAGTTTCCACCCGACCCTAATATCACTAAAAACCTTTTATGATAAATCCAACGTTCAGTAATAGATGATTAAGTTATGACACCTAAAATTTTATCACACTTTTTTATGAAGTGAAAATTGATTCATAACTTAGCTATATATGACCAATTAATATAAATCTTGAAAAGATATAGCTCAGCAACATCTAAATAAATAAGGTACTTCTTCCACCACAAGGGAGCCTGATTAAACCAACCCCATATCCAGAAAGCATACTTAAAACAACAAACTCTCATAGCTAGGGAGAAACCACACATATTAAGTTGCTCCACTTATGTGGACTCGTAAGTAGTCGAACAAAAAGACTAACTACAACAATTATGGCGGAGCCGATGCACCTCGAAAATATTATTTGTCGATATCCTAGAGAGACAGACCAGAGATCTGGTTGAAATGCATCCTCCACCTAACTATTGAGTTAAGAGCACATTTTATGTACCTTGAGTTAGAGTATATTAGCTATGTACCTTGAACAATATATTTGTCACGATTTCAGATAGATGGATTAGTGATCCTACTATTAATTATGTTAAATAATATTCCTCACTTGCATAGTATCAGTCTTCTCATGGTCCAAATTCAACGGTGGCAACTAAATGCAAGAGTTGCGCTCGTTGCGGGACTTAACCCTTCACACCCAATGTCTTCCTATAGATAGTAATGGTGTCAACTCATATGTCCGTATTCTACCTACTGACATATAGCAGGTGTGGAATTTATCACAAAATATATACTTCGATACAATTAGTTAGTAAAACCATTTAATTTATAATGTTATTCATTTTGTCAATGGCTTAATTACAAACCCAATAAAACAGTATCATGTTCATTTTAGTTAACATCTTAATAAATTTCGGTTCTTGCATGTAACAATAACCATATGAAGTTTGATATGTAGTATGAAAAAGATCACCTTTTTACAAGTGCCATTTGGTTGGCACTTCCTGTAGCTAGCTGCATATACTTGGCAGGATCTCCTATCAAACATCAAGCAACAAACTTTCACATGCTCCATGTGGAGTGTGTAGGGTAGCCATGTCCTTAATATGGAACACAATCTGGGCACGTACCATCTCCAAAGGCACTACAGTTTGAGCCTTTAGGTACAAAGGTAAAGCACAATATGTACATATCATTGTCGCATTTCCATCTTCATTGCTCGTGATAACTCCTTGCTGCTAGGAAGTGCCTGCTGATTGGTCCACACCTCTTGTGCCACCAGCAAACGTGTCGAAAGCCCTGTGCAACACATGGACATCGACGCCTAATACTGCAAGTTACAAGCACTCTTTCATGTGACGATCATCGCCCCCTTTAATACAGCTGGTGGCAATGGAAACTGTTACCATCATACATGCAGAGCATCTCCAGTGAAGAGTTCTATACGGGGCTGAAAAAAATGGTGGATATAGCCTATTTTAGAGCTCCGAGAAATCTTTGGGGCTTTATAAAAAGAATCTCTTCCAATGAGGGGCTACATCTTTCGGGCTTTATATGGGGCTATATATATTTATTTATGTTGTAATTTGATTAAACGATGATTTTTTTGTGTGTTAGCTTTTCTTAAGTTGATTTTTGGATGTGATATCTTAAATTTGTTTTGTGACCCGTCAAGCTAAAAAGTTCAAATTGTGACAAAGTTAGATTTCATCACTTATGAATCATTAGTTGGATTAGATTCCCTTATCTCAATGTCATCCATTGAAAGAAACAAACCCTCACTTCGCCCTTTGAAATAATTTGATTTTCACGTATAACACAACAATTTACCTAACACCAATTGGTAAATTAGTGTCATACAATTTTGAAAAAAAATATTTGAAAATTTCACCCATCAATGCCCATGAACGTTAAATCAATTTGAAATTTTAATTCTTATGGAATTTAAAACAATCATTAATTAGCCAAATTGCAAGAAAAATAAGTAAGAAAAAAGAATTTAAAAAATAATAAAAGGAAAGTATAAGTGTATTCGCAAGTGGAGGGAGAGTGATAGAATTTTGCTCGCATGTGTTGCTACTTTTTTTGTGGGATCTACTGTTTTTTGGGGCTAGATGTAGCCCAATTTTATGTTACTCAAGAAAGGAAGTTGGTAGCCCTAGTGACGGATTTAGCCCCATTTTCTGGCTCATTGGGGATGAAATTTCTCGTTAAGGCTAGAAATGTGGTAGCCTCATGGAGGATAAAGCCCCCATTGGAGATGCTCTAATTATTGATAGGTCACATAATTTGTTTGGCAGACAAGGCATATGTGACTGGAGGAGCAATTGAACATGTTTGGGGTCCATGGGAAAGTGGTTTGGCCAAAAGCTCAAAAGTTCAGGACTGGGATTAGAGTAAGTTTAATGCAATGAGAAGATTTGCAGCAACCATAACACAATTTGGGATCAAATGGAACATATTTGTTAAGCATGTGCTTGTAGATATATGACCTAATTAATTAAGCTTTTGGTGTACATACCAATTTTCCATGTTACTATGTTAGTATTGGAAATGGTTTTGTCTAGCAAAGGCTGGTTTTGTCTTTTGGAAATACCATTCCCAATCATGTGCAAGTTTGTGAGGAAGGTGTGAATGATGGCTTTTTACTTGCCCTTCATCTTAATTTTGGGGTTTCTGTTAAACAAACTGATCCGATTCTTTTCCTACAACTTTTTTCACTATTGGGTGGGTAAAATCTTTGGTGACATATGCTCCCCAAGTAGTTACAGTCCATGTTTGTTAGGTATTAGTGGGTTACGCTCTATTACTTTCTTTTGGAATACGTACTAGTGATTGTTCTATTTTACTTTTCTATGGTGGAATTTGCTTCTTGCGTGGGTTTGGAGATGCTTATTTAATATGTATTTTTAATCAAAAGGGCTTTCAATAAAACTGCTTTTACTCTAAGTACGTTGAAACTTTTAATAAAAATGCAAGTGTTTTTTTTTTTTTAAACACTTTAAAACTTTTTGAAAGAAGCAATGAAATGCTGATTTAAAATTACAAATATTTTTAACTTTTTAGACTATCTCCAAAAGAGATATCAAATTTTGAACCTAAAATTTAAATTTGACAGCTTATGTGATATTTTGGCATATTTTCATGTTTTGCTTTCCACCCGATATGTCAAATTAAACTATTATTTTATATGTCTTATACTTTAAATTTTTCATATAAATAATTCATAATAAAAGTCATATTAATTTTTGAGCCTTCAGAGCATCAGCGTTGAATCGTAATCTGAACCCCCCACTTTCATGGTGTTGGAGTTGAGCTCCATGGCGGGTGGGTCTTCGTTGTTGAGAATCTGGGTGCGGAGCCAAAACGCAAGGTTGTCTAACGTATCAGCTATCTGGGTAGTCTTTGAAATAGCTGAGAAGAGCAGAGAGAGAGCAGAGAGAGAGAGAGAGAGAGAGAGAGAGAGAGAGAGAGTGAAGTGGAGAAAAGAGTAGAGAGAGAAAGTGGGGTTTGATGGGTTTGAGATATAAGGGTTTTGCTGCTTGGTGAAGGTATAATAATGGCGAAGCCAGCTGGGTTTCATGGTCCTACAGAGAGACTTACAGGGACCCAGCAGATATGGAGAAGCAGAAGTTATTGAAAGTTGAGAACGAGATAATGGAGGACGAAGATATCTCTGGGACGATGAGAGGCTTTATTGAAAGTTGAGATGAAGCCCCTAATAAATGACATTAAAATATTAATAAAAGCTTTTACCAAAAAAAAAAATATTAATAAAAGACATTTAATAATTAGTAAAAAAAAATTTAAATTGTTGTCAAATTTGACAGGATACCTATTACATTAGACATCTGGTGTACCACCAATAAATATCTGACATGTGGCAAATAGTTTACTATTAAATCTCTTGGTTTTTTTTATTAGCAAAACTAATGAAAATGACTTGAAAACTTTGAGTTTTAACGATAAGAACAAAATAAAGGATAAAGTGAATAGTACCAAGATTGACTTTTTAGTGTAAAAATACGATTTTTTGTTAAAATGAACAATACCAAGAACTTCTCGCTAAAATTACCTTTTTTATTTTGTTTTGTTCGAGATGAAGTCTATTAACAATACATTTCAACAGTTGGAAAAAGAAAAAAAAAGTTTTAACTCCATTAATTTTTTAGTTTGTTCATCTTCTTCTTTGGTAGATTTGTAGATGCACAACCGACGGGATTGTGAATTAACTGTGAAGAAGGTTGTGGAGTTATTAAGTTCAAATCAGACAGTGAAGAAGGTTGCAGACGAAGAAGATGAGTTTCAAAAATTTTAGAATGAGTTTTGATAAAAATAATAAAGAATGAACTACTTTTCAACATTAAAAAAAAACCAATCAAAAAGCGAATACGAGTGGGAAACAAAAAACAAAAAACTACGTTGCATATGCTTATTGGTTCGGTACTCCACCTGTCATGTATGAAGTGGAGTTCCACGAACAGGGAAATATTTCTCGACAGCAACCCCCTTTGTTGTCATTCCATGTTATGCCACATAGGATTTGACATTTCGGTTGGAAACAATTAGTGGCTGTCTTTTTTTACTATTATAGCTTATGTGGGTAATTTGGCATATCATTTGAAGATGCTCTTAAATATTTTTGGTGGTTTGAAAGCATTCTAAATGCATTTAAAAGCAGATCGCGGAACTTAATTTAGGCACATTAATTATAAGATTCTTATTTCGTCAATAAGGTCAATATGAATCATTAAATCATTAATTATGTTGATTTTTCCCATGAGATTAGGTGTGTATATATATATATACCCCTCAAGGTCACGACATCTATTCGAGACCCTTTTTTTTGGTAAAAGAAGTATGGAGAATTATTATGCTTTTTGTTGCTCGTGCATTTTATTTAGCAATAATGGGTATAATTCCAACTACATTAAGACGAGAACACTTCTTATCAGAAGTAGACACTACGTCGTCTCTGAATTTATGCAGACGGAAGTTTGTGGCACTTTCACGGTGGCCCAACTTAATAGGACATTCCACCGTCACCCACATGCATGAACATGTCTAATTAAGTTCACCAGACAGAGAGAGAGAGAGAGAGAGCATTGACAAAAATGATAAACTCCATTACCTAATTAATTTGTTCATTCATCCTGGATCTTGGTTTTTTCTTAATACTATGTTTCATATAAGCATCTAATTACTTGGCGTTTTCTATTTGCTAGCAGTCTCTCTTTTGTTTGGCATCATGCTCATTGTCTTGGTCTAGCCAGCCCTTGTGGGTGCGCTTCACTTTAACTTGACAATGCGTTATGGAAGGTCTCCCCTCTCAGTGGGATGCTATTTAGGTTTACAATATGATCGATCTGGCACTTGTCTAGCATGAAAGGAGGTATTTGATTTCATATTTACAGTTTAATCACATAACATGTCAGAAATTGACAATTCGATCACAAAGCAAGCTAATCAGGATGAAAGTAGAACGTAAACAGAAATTGAACTCACCGTGTTGCTGGAATGTGCCACGAGGTGCCAGATTTTTTGAAAAAGGAAAGGTTTGAAGGTAACTTGGCGTATCATTGAAATAAACAGCAGGGCAAGAAACATTTGCTTGACTGTCCATCTTCATATAGTAATTGGTTCATCGTCTAATGCATGTATAAGCTGTAGACTACTTAACCAGCTAAACTACATTTACGCCATAATTTCTAGAACCAACATACATATTAAGTCACAAGTGTATTTTTCTTTCTAAATATAGAAATGATATTGAGCAAAATTCTTTCTAAATATAGAAATGATATTGTGCAAAATGATAATTTTGGAGTGCTTATAGCAATACCATATATATATATATTTGGGTGTTGTATACACACCCCTTTTTGCCTTCTCCAAAACCCTATCAATTTTTGGTCGTCGAGTCGAATGAATTGAAAACAATCAAGACAAAAATTAACATGGTGTGTGTGGAAAGTAAAAATGAGTGTGGATAGCACCATTTTTTTTTTTTACAAGAAGAGATAAAGTGAGTTTCATTAAACATTGTAAATAGATACATAGGTGCCAATTGGGTACAATGCTCCAGTGACCAAGAAATTGATATGGAGTGAATATGCTCAAACAAACAACTTAAGTAGACCCCTCATTAAGCGGCTACCACATGCACAAAAAACTACAATTGCCACCAACACAAATTTGTCACAAAGACGATAGGCACAACTGATCTTCATATCAGCTATTACAATCGGTCATCGCAGAATAATGAGGCCACACAAAGTCATTTTAGAAGACTGAAACCACGTAAGATCATCGTTGGTAGAAGAAACTGCATACATCAACACGACCACATCATGTCATTACTTTAGCGTGATCACATCACTGTCTAGCCGAGACAACAAACTACCATACGTCGAGAAGGGACCTACCAATCAGCTCGTCGAATGTTAGGGGACTCAGACCACAGTTACATGCAACCTCACCGTTATAGTGAAGTATGTCACTGTATCTGTCAGGGTGATCGGAGGCACGAAACCACCAATACTGAAGCTCAGGGCAACGGAGCTACCCACTCCGAAAGTCCAAGTACGTGTGAAGATGCTAGCTTCCATTACCTAGGACAACGCTTCCATCGAATCCAGTCACCTAAACCGCCCGTCCGCCAGACCTGGAGTCATATGGCCGCTAAGTTGCCATGTTGGTGAAATTAACCAATCTCGTCGCTCAAAGCAGCATGAACACCATAGTCAAGGCCGGTCCAAAGATTTTTTAGGCTTGGGACAACGCCAAAAAATGTGCCATCACTTCATATAAAAAAAATTATTTGTTTTTACATGTAAGACATCAATAAAATTATATTTAGAAAAACACTTCAAACTCAGTAATTTATAAACATGGAAATACTAATTTATTTTGTATCGAGAGAAGAAAACCAAAAACTTCAGGCTTATAAAGTTGATAGATTATGAGATTTGTCTTCCATCTGAACTTTTCAAGTGTTTTTGCATAAATCATGAGGTGTTTTTTCTTATTTACTAACCTCATCAATATAAGACTAAAAAAATAATGATATTTTCGAGTCTTTAAGGATACGTATAAGTACTGAATGGGCACAAAATTAAACATTTTGATGACACGTCATATGATTTGCAAATTTGGTATAAAAATTTAGTCTACTCATTACCCTTTGTTGAATATTAGACTTGAATTGGAACAAATGTTTAAAAATAGCAACCCACATAGTTACTAGCTAGTAATTAAAAATAAATTAACAACCAAACAAAAATTCATAAAAATTGAAAAAAAATAAACATGCACATAGCATTTCGAACTTAGGATCTCTCATTAATTTTAAATACAAAAACCATTGCTTCTAATTAAACTTCTGATGATTCAGGCAAATTTTATAAATTTATACTGTTATGAAAAGAAATTTATAAAAATTGAAATTTAATTAAGCATACATGGTGTTTTGAACCCAAGACCTCCTCATTAATTTCAAACGACAAAATCACCAATTCTAGTTAAATTTCTTTGTTATTAAACCAAATTTATAAATTTATACTCTTATGAAAACGTATATAAATATGCCACACTAATATTTTGTTGCACCTAATTTTTTTGAGTTCTGGACGATCGCCTTGCCCGCAATGGGCCTGGACCGGCCTTGACCATAGTAAATGCCTGGGTTGCGAGATTGTCAATTTCACCTCCAATGCGACTTGACCGTCAAATCTGAAGGTACAAGGCGGCATAGCCACAGAGCATATCGAAGAAAGCTTCGTAGTAGCCCTTGCTAAACACCAACTAGGTTTAATTGGAAAAAGATTCTCGCCGGATCCTTTTCCTAGGGATCCTAAGGATCCAATGATCGTGACCGTTTATCATACATCGTGCAGTCAGTTTTTGTTAAATACTATTTATATTTAATTTTAAATTTTAAATTTTAAAATGATTTATGATCGCACGATATACGATGAACAGTCATAATCACGAGATCCCTAGGATCCCGAGGATAAGAATCCGAGGTTTAATTCAACAAACGTCGCCCCCCAATATAAAAGGTTATTCTACGGTATATTTTGTTTTCTTTAAAAAGTACCGATACTCTTAAATTTGAACAATAATTTTGATGTCATCGCATTCACGTATAGTATCCTATCTTATAAATATACGAGGTCGGCGGTTCACAATATAAACCTAGTTAGTCATAAGACTCACAATGTTAATTGAGCTTAAAAGAAACGTGTGTTTTAAATTAATTTCTTTTAGAGTAATGCTAGGCATATTAAATTTGTAAACTAAATAATATGTCACCAAAAGAAATAAACATATTTATTAACGTTTAAGTAATAAACCAATTATCAACTTTCATGTCCTTTAATTTTCAAAAATTTATTTTTAAATATAATCTTCCTAGCATTATCCTACCTTTTAGATATTGTCTAAAACACACGTTTCTTCTTTTTTCAACAAAAGAGATAAACCCAAAAGATAAAAGCCAATTTAGCTTTATCCACTCTTGTGGTTGAGAGTGGGAACCCTTTTCGTGTAAAAATCTTGCTGGCGTGGCGGCTCAAAATTATCAGCACTATCCCTGGTGCATGCAGCTTTGGGGACAGTACTCTCCTCTGTTTAGGGTTTAGGGTTAGCCGGGCCATCCCGACCCTACACTTCATACAATTCTCATTTATATAATGGAAGCAGATTCTCTTCCGAACCTAAGAATCAAATAATTTTGCTCTTTGAAATTTATTCACACGGTTAAATATTATTTTAGTTTTTAAAAATAATAAAAAATTTAATTGCGAAATCAAATTTTAGAAGGCAAAATTATTTGATCCCTAAACTCCGCATGCGTAAGTCCGGAAAGGATCTGCGCCCATATATAATGAGCAAGAGCGGCACTATTTGACTTGTTTGGACGGCTAATATCAAAACAGATGGACTAATCTAATTGTACAAGCTAAGAACAAGTTGAGGCAAAGCCACCAAAGATGATTGAAAATTGATGATAATCCTCTTTCTAAACATTAGTTTATTCATTCGTCGACATGGTCACTCATGGATTTATATACAATTGGCATCAACTAAATAGAGATTTGGATCACAAATTAAAGCTGAGTGGTTGTCACTTTGAAACTGGTCACTCACAAATTAACAAACCAAAATTTTAACTTGTCACCATTGAATTTGACACGATTGGCCGATCGATGATAAGATTTGTACCAAAGTCTAGCTCATTTAACAATATTATCTCCTCTTGTATTAGTGTGATTTGAAACTTAACCATTGATATTTTTGGTTTTGTAATTTGAAACTCAACCGTTGATAGTTATATGACATGATTACATATACACATGAGTTAAAACTTAAGCTTGTAATTTCGTTTTCTCAAGTGATCTTGTTGGACCGGAACAAATCGTCTTTCAATTCTCCAACAAATAATCATGTAGTTTTGCTAAGAAGCAACATGAATGACACTATTGCCATCAACGAGAGGGCGAGAGGAGTACTTGCAAGAAAATACTCCATCAACGATCAAATTAGTGGGTGTTTGATATGATTGTAGAAGAATTTTAGAATAATTTCATAAGTACACCCTCTAATAAGTCTACTTAAGTTCCATCATTATACTACTTACGAAATATATGTTATAGTCGTTGATACATCATTCTACAAGTGTGCGTTTAATTCATCCCTAAAACACTATAACAATGAAACAATCACCAAATTTATTTATTATACGTATTTTACTCGTTGAATCTCAAACCCTAATAACTCACAAAGTATTTTATACTCTGAAGCACTATAACATAATACGATATACGATCAAAATATCTGATTGGAATCATAAAATGAAGACACAATTAATTGTCGCAGAATTAAGTATTGTCGTCCAAAATATATGAAGTAACACAATTTACTGCCGTTGAAAAGGCGGTGTCGCCATCGTACCTATTGGTTTCTCTTCCCCTGATGGCAATATCAAGCAAGTTGTCCTCCAGCTTACGACTCACCCTTTTCTGGGCTTTCATTCTGAACCGCTGGTTCCTCACCCCACAACATTCAACTTGATCTGAATTTTCTTAAATTCTTTGTCCTTATGAGGACCAAAATCAAATAAATAACAAAAACAAGAAAACAACAACTCCTGGGAAATATAAAAAAGGGTATAGAATCCTGAAGGGAATAATAAATAAATTAAACGACACCCATGTTTCTTATAATATTATTTAGATAAATTTAACGAAAAGCTCCCGGTACTATTTATTTTAACAAAAAATCACATTTTTACACTAAAAAGTCAATCCTTGTATTATTCACTTTACCCTTTATTTTTTGTCATCGTTAAAACTCAAAGTTTTCAAGATATTTTCATTAGTTTCTCTTATTATTTATTGGAATTGGATCCCGGATCCACCTTCTAGGAATTTTAGAAATCTTCATATCTTAACCATTTATCGGGTATTGTACGGCTAGAAATCATTTGATTTTTTTATTTAAAATTAAAAATAAACAGTATCTGACAAAAAATGACCGTACGATATACGATGAACTATTAGGATGTGGAGATCTCTAGAATCCCTACAAAATGGATCCAGAGAGGATCCCCTTTCTTATTTATTAATTAAATGAACGAAGATATTATTTATTAAGTTATTAGAGTAGGGAAATGGACGCACAAGGACCCACTATAGACCCTCGCTTGGAATTTCAATGATAATTGGCTGCCTCTCTTGATCAAAATGTAAGCACATGTCCATTTTGTGCCTAAAATGACCAAAAACACCCTAAGAATGTTTAGGGTTCAATTGATGTTAACTCAAAACATTTACGATGTGTAAGGATATGTATTAGGGTTTTTGGGATCTTTTGTTTAAGGATATGTAGTTTTGATGTTGGTAAGTGAAACCATTACTTTGCTTAAGCTTATAAAGAATGACAACCTGTCAAATAAACAAGTACATTTCAGAATTTTTATATACGATTAACTCGTGAATGGAGACTTGACTGCGCGCTTAATCTCAATATAAGCTAGGTTTAGTTAAAGTGGATCATTTACATACACGGTACACCTCAATGATCTTGGATCATTGACAAGTGTAGACCTAATTCAAATTGAGAGCACGTTAGTACTGTTCATTTAAGCACATGCAGATAACTCTAAACCCTTAATCACGCAACTTGACTTTTTATCACACTAGCATTTCTAGGTTCTTTTTCTCTATGGATTAGATATATAGACCAACTTAATTGTTATACCTATTTAGGGCAAAGGCATTATTGGTATTAAACTTATCATGATAGATGGGACATGGATGCACTTGGCTTTCTGACTTGCAATATGTTTTCATACAAGGCAGAATTTGTCGTTTGAAGAAGTTGCTTAAACAAAATAGTTGCATGAAGTGATCGTCTACGGTACGTGTAGTGTGAGCCATCATTTTCTTGCATTATTGTATGGAAAATGGGAGTGGGATTCTCTCTTTCCAAATTCCTTTCTCGTCCTGTTGTTTTCTATTTGAACGGTTACGATTAAGTTACATTTATATTTTGTGTTGATTTATTTATAGAGAGAACAAAAAAACAAGAGGAAAGTCAGAGAGAATGCAAGCGGAGGGGAGGGGAGGGGAGATGAGGGAATCTGGAGGTGAGAGAATC
>VIEB01000204.1:1082167-1142088 GCA_006547085.1 Malus baccata | reverse complement strand
AAAAAATAGGTTGGAGCTTGTTTAGGCAAACATGATTTTTTTAGAAAATACTAGAGAGAGCGTAACGTCATAATTGCAGAAATATGTGAGGGCATTTGTGACATTTACTACTGATCATTAAAGTGGTATTTCATTGTCAAATGATTTGTTAACCAGTACTTAAGCTCCATCGTTCAGTGCAGTGTAACCACAGAAAAATCCAAGGCTGATTTCGTAAGTGTACCACCTCAGCAAATCTATGCGATTTGGTAGAATCGATCTACGTATTTTTTTTAGTCTACCTGCTAATACAAGTCTTTTATTTATGCGTTAGACAAATATTAGTCTCAACTTGTCACTCGAGCTAAACTTATATAACTATCGCATAGAGTTTGTTTACATATACTTTTAAAATAATATTGAAAGTATTTTTAGTGAAATTAGTTTTGAGTTTCAAAAGATCCACTTCAATTTTACTAAGGATTGTTTTAAAAAAAATTCACGTAAAACGTTTTCAGTCATTTTAAAAGTATTTTTAAACAAATTCATGTTGATTAATATAAGAGCACGTATAATTATTAGACCTCACATGTAAACAACGTACTCTAGTACCATATGCTGCTATTGTGTAAACTATTCACATGCAAACTTGCCCAATACATTCACTTTCTTTATTTGGAACCTAATTGATATTGATGATAAAAGAACGAAATATAAGAAGTATACGAGTAAATACTCTTAATTTTTTCAGTTACAAAACCATTATATTTAGGTGTTAGAATATTGACTTCTATTAATTAGCTAAATAATATGAATACTAATCCCATTCGAATCTAACCTTATTCTTGGAAGCATACCAATTAGCTAAATATTAGTAAAAACTTGAAGCAACCCAGAATTATTATCAACAATTAATTGATTTATTAACCATCATTAGCAATTTGTCATTAACACACCACTCACTCATCAAATTTCTATCTCTTCTTAATCAAATGGCAAGCATACACGTGTCACCCAAGTAACATTAGTAACGGTACCACATCACGGTTTTGAAAGAAAAGCAAAGGTTGTTGGTCGGTGTGAACACGTGGACCACGGAGAGCAGCCAGATCGGATCGGGAACAGTCCGCGTAAGTTGAGTGCGAAATTTTTCGTTGTCACCGAATACAGACAATATAACTTATTTTATATAAGTGATTGAAAATTTTTATTTTTTTAAATTATAAGAAAAAATAGGAGAATTTAAAAAAAAAAGGGCCCATAAAAAAGAAAGAGAAAAAAAAAGGACAATATTGTCGGATATATCCGACACTAAAGATATTATCCGATATATCCGATATAAAATGTATTAATAATGAAAAATTTAACCTAGCCTGGGGCTGGTTGGATTGGGCTAGCCAGTTGGTCATTTGGCCATTTTTTGTTCTGTGGGGTCCACGAGCCATTTGGCCTAGCCTTCAGTTGGAGATAATTTTCGAGCTATTTTCGGCCATCTGACTTTCCGGACCCATCGGTTAGAGATGGTCTAATTAGTCCCAGAATCTCCCGTACCGTATAAACTTACGGTCTAACTACCTGTATACGCTCCGAGATTTTTTCACAAAGTTTCTTACAGAGCTCGTGGTTTGTATATATATAGTACACCAAGAGTGAACGCTTTCTCTCCGAAGCTACCCTTTGTGAGCTTCTCTACGAGTGCCTCGCCGGAAAACTCATCATTTTCTCCCGACCGTGATCGGAAAACGCACCGGAGTCGGCCGGAAAATTGAACAAGTGAGTTAAGTTTTCATGGAAATGCTTCTTTTACTGCGTAGGGATCTAAGTTTTTGCGGTTTTCGTGTGAGATTTTTGAGTGGCTTTGGTATGCGCTTTGCGGATCCGATTTTCCTGGAAAATACAATGAGCGGCATGAAAACTTTCGACTTTCCGGGAAAATTTGGGAATTTTCTCACGTGCATGGCTGATATGATTTTTGTTTGTTTTTTACAGGTTGAAGAGTGAGTCGGAAGCAAGAAAGGCAGAGACTTTGCAGATCCGATTAAAAAATACGAAGCTTTATATATACAAAGCTTTTTGCAAATCTATCAATTTTTTTTTCACATTTTTCTCTGATCTGAAAAGCAGAGAGAAATGGTAGTGAAAGTTGCTTCGACCTGCTTGCACTGGTCGCAGCCGATCGTTCCTCGCTCGACACCGTCATCTCAAACCCTAGCCTCCTCAATCGCGTCTCCTTCCTCAAAACGACGTAACAGAGGAGGCGGCGGAGACGGCGACGGCGACGGCGGAGCTCAGTTATGTCTCCACGTCCACAGCTTGAACCGGTCGGCGTTGTTCGGTGCTCCGTCGACGAAGCTGAGCCGGTCCCGGTCCTGCGGCTTCCAGAAGTCGAGATTACGGTCCATTAGACGAGCTTGCAGTGCCAACCTGGACGCCTTCTCAGACGAAGAGTTCTCAAAGAAGATTCAAGAGCTTGCTCTCCGATTCCAGCTCGCCGACAATTTTGACGGTGAAGATGACCTTAACGTTGACGGAAACGATTCGGATTCGGAACCGGAGGCGGCGAATTCTGATGACAATCACAGCGTCAGTGAGTCTGCAACGGGAATGAGATTTGAACAGAACCAAAGCCAGTTCCAGTTGCCGCTCGATCTAGAGCCACCCTGGCCGAGTGATTGGCAGCGGAGGGACGAGATTGTCCCGGAGGCGAGCATCGAGTGGAAGGCTAACAACTTCGACCTTCCGCTCTCGCTCCGAATCATCAAGCGGAAGATGCAGTGGCAGGATGGTTTCCTAGAAGCAGGGGAATCCGCGTGCTGCTCTGTGAAAAAGGCCTTCTCTTCCCTGGTGTTCATAATCCGAGAGCTCCATAGCTACTCCTTGCAGATGAGAGAGATTCTGTTCTACGAAGATTTGCAGGGGATTTTGAGCAGGGTGCAGAAGGAGATGCAAGCTTCGTTCGTCTGGCTATTTCAACAGGTCTTCTCTCAGACGCCGACTCTAATGGTGTATGTAATGATCCTCTTGGCGAATTTTACTGTCTACTCATTAGGCCACAACGCCGCCATTGAGGCCGCTCCGCCCGCCGGGTTGTATGCCAGTGCATCCGAGACTATTTCAGTGGAAGAAGTTCAGACTCAGAACGATAAATTGGATAACCCCCAATTTGATTCTTCCACAAGTATGTCGTTTTCAGTGACCGGCAACGGCAAGACGACATCCGTAGGCGGGAACAATGGCGGTGGAGGGAAGGTCCGACCGGTAGGAAGCGGCACAGACGGTGATGGCCGGTTTGACCCGACGGACCAGTACCGGACAATAGTCCCCGACGGGGCTTCCCAATTGTCCTCATTAGGGACAACCAGAGAAGCAGAGTCGGTTTCGGGGCAAGAGAGCAGGGAGGAGGAGCTGGCTCTGTGGAATTCAGTAGCGGAAGAAGCTCATCAAATGCGGGGCGTAGAAGAATCTCTGGATCACGAAACGATGCAGAGATTTGTTTCGCCGGTGACGGCGAATATCGAGGCGGACGACTACGCCGAGTACTTCAGAACCGAGCTTCTTTACCAAGGGGAACTGTCCAAGGAACCTAGCAATGCTCTGCTTCTTGCTAATTACGCGCAGTTCCTCTACCGAGTTGCTCATGATTACGACAGGTACTGTTCCATTTCATCAAAACTCTCATAGTTTTAGTGCTTAATTCTAATTTTCATGTCTAACAAATTGACTTCTCTTAGTTTAGTTAGTTTTAATGTTCACGTCCATAAATTTGTTGGGTGATTAATATTAATATCATGGTACGAACTAAAATTTATGTGCATGCGGTCTTTATGGACTCTCTGTAACAGTTTAACATTAATTTTCGTACTAATATTATAAAATATGTTGTCAAAAACATATAGCGAGTTCTTCTTTTAAAAGAGTTTCCGTACTATTTCTGTTGTTACGATTGTGTTGAGTTCAAATCCGATGGACGGTAATTTACCTTTTTTCTTTTCTTTTCATTTGTCGTGGTGTTTAAATTTGGTGATAGTATGTTAGTGAGATGTGTGGTAGTCTTTTCCTTATTTAGCAAAAATCATTACAAGTTTGGTCAGCTCACGCGTTTCACATGAAAAATCTTTGCTTTGGGTTCTTAATGATTAATTGATAATTACGTAAATTAGTCTGAGCTTAAAGTACAAAGAGTCGAATACAAGTGTTTGACTTTTCTTGGTGATTGTTTAATAAACAGAGCTGAAGAGTACTTCAAGAAGGCAGTAGGGGTGCAACCGCCGGACGCGGAGGCGTACAACAAATACGCGACGTTTCTGTGGAGGGTTCGGAACGACCTGTGGGCGGCAGAGGAGACATTTTTGGAAGCCATTTCGGCTGACCCAAGCAACTCCTTCTACGCCGCCAACTATGCCCATTTTTTGTGGAATACCGGTGGCGAGGATACGTGCTTCCCTCTCAACTCCGCTGAGACTGATGCCATCGAAGATGCTTAGTAAATAAAAGGAAAAAAAAAACCCTAAACAATAAGAGAAAATAGTATAGAAGAGAAATATGGAGCATCGAAGCACATACTTTCATGCAACGGGAAGTTTACCACGACAATATTCTATACCAAATGCATGACGATGCGTATTGAATTTGTCATGTCGACATTCCCAATGTATGTAAAGTTCTCTCTACAACAATGTCGATGAGCAGAGCAGCCACCTTCCGTTCATTTCCAATTTTACTCGGAATTTGATATATTCAAAAACTGAAAAAATAAAAAGAAAAAGGGAAGAGAGAAGTACTTTTTTATTCTTATTTGTTTTTTCGTTTTATTATTCCTCAAGTTTTGGTGGGCGGTGGCAAAATGGGGTGGTGGCGTTTGGGGCGGAGGGGAAGCACGTGGGCGGGGACGCACTCACATGCGCGGCAGAACGGCAGCAACGATTGCAGTGTGTTTGGCTGATGAGCAGGAAGCGGTCGCGATTGGGGAATACACGGTTTGCTTTTGCACAGATCATGTCTATTTTGTTAATTGTATATTTTTGGGTTGACACAATCACATGGCAAAAGTGTAATTAGCCACCTTGTTAATATATGTTTATTTTTTTTTAGTACATCAGTATTTTTACATTAAGAAGAAAGGAAATTCGGTTAAATTACACAATATGTAATATAATTCGATATCTAATTCGTCATCCACGAGATTCGAACTTAAAAATTTTCACTTTCAAGTAAAGAAGAATAACATTAGATCGTAATACTGACTGATAAAATGTGCCATTTTTAAGTTTTGTCAATGAAAGCACGTGTTTCTCGTGCACTTTGTTTACTAGTATCGGCCATCGGCCTCCTGCTCCTCCTATATCTTATGAAGCTCTGGAAAATTCTGCGATTCACTTTAATTTTGTTTAGTGAAAGTACCTTTTGTCTAAAGAATGATGCCACAACCCCACAACAAAAGTGGCTAATGATTCATGGGAGATTGAAAAAGAGGGTCTCTCCCAATCTTAAGTGAGTGTCAAAACACCCTGAAATGCATAAAATATACGATATATAACTACTTATTACATTATATAATTTGCAGGAGAGATTTTGTTGTTAAATTCAGAACACAATTCTAGTTCTATGTAAGAATATTCACCGGTGAATTCAGAAATCAAAACTTTGAGAGGTTTTAGTGTTAAATATAAGTTTTTTTTAGATAAAACATAACCCAAAGCGTGTAATTTTTTTTCGGTTTTTACATTGGGGCATTTCGTCAAACACTTAGTGTGCTTATTGTTTTCAGTCAAACTATGTTGCGCATATGTTAACATATACCGACATATGTCGATACAATCTAATAAGTGATAGAGAGAATTTATTAAATATTATCGATAAAACTTGTCGAGATATGCCTAGCAGACATTACATCAAACAATTGTTAGGCACAAAAAAAACTCGTATCAAATATTCAGAGGATTCTCGGAAGACCTTCATATATATATTTCTTAGACTTCAAGTGGTCTTGGGATCCGCCCTTGAGAATATCCCTACGCACATGTTAATCATGTAATCATATTTTAAGAGAAATATTAATAAATTCTCACAGAATGAAGATTCTAGAGGACAACAAATAGAGTTTGACGAAAGAATTATGAACACAAAACAAAGCAATGAAGAGTCATGTTGATGATGCATACATTCATATATAAAGACATGTTTTTTCAAAGTTGATAATATTCTTTGCAAAGATTGGACACATTTGTAGTAGCATATTCTTCTTCTTTTTCTTCCCCTTTAATAAACATGTTAATCATGTAATCAGATTTTAAGAGAAATATTAATAAATTCTCACAGAATGAAGATTCTAGAGGACAACAAATAGAGTTTGACGAAAGAATTATGAACACAAAACAAAGCAATGAAGAGTCATGTTGATGATGCATACATTCATATATAAAGACATGTTTTTTCAAAGTTGATAATATTCTTTGCAAAGATTGGACACATTTGTAGTAGCATATTCTTCTTCTTTTTCTTCCCCTTTAATAAACATGTTAATCATGTAATCAGATTTTAAGAGAAATATTAATAAATTCTCACAGAATGAAGATTCTAGAGGACAACAAATAGAGTTTGACGAAAGAATTATGAACACAAAACAAAGCAATGAAGAGTCATGTTGATGATGCATACATTCATATATAAAGACATGTTTTTTCAAAGTTGATAATATTCTTTGCAAAGATTGGACACATTTGTAGTAGCATATTCTTCTTCTTTTTCTTCCCCTTTAATAAACATGTTAATCATGTAATCAGATTTTAAGAGAAATATTAATAAATTCTCACAGAATGAAGATTCTAGAGGACAACAAATAGAGTTTGACGAAAGAATTATGAACACAAAACAAAGCAATGAAGAGTCATGTTGATGATGCATACATTCATATATAAAGACATGTTTTTTCAAAGTTGATAATATTCTTTGCAAAGATTGGACACATTTGTAGTAGCATATTCTTCTTCTTTTTCTTCCCCTTTAATAAACATGTTAATCATGTAATCAGATTTTAAGAGAAATATTAATAAATTCTCACAGAATGAAGATTCTAGAGGACAACAAATAGAGTTTGACGAAAGAATTATGAACACAAAACAAAGCAATGAAGAGTCATGTTGATGATGCATACATTCATATATAAAGACATGTTTTTTCAAAGTTGATAATATTCTTTGCAAAGATTGGACACATTTGTAGTAGCATATTCTTCTTCTTTTTCTTCCCCTTTAATAAACATGTTAATCATGTAATCAGATTTTAAGAGAAATATTAATAAATTCTCACAGAATGAAGATTCTAGAGGACAACAAATAGAGTTTGACGAAAGAATTATGAACACAAAACAAAGCAATGAAGAGTCATGTTGATGATGCATACATTCATATATAAAGACATGTTTTTTCAAAGTTGATAATATTCTTTGCAAAGATTGGACACATTTGTAGTAGCATATTCTTCTTCTTTTTCTTCCCCTTTAATAAACATGTTAATCATGTAATCAGATTTTAAGAGAAATATTAATAAATTCTCACAGAATGAAGATTCTAGAGGACAACAAATAGAGTTTGACGAACACAAAACAAAGCAATGAAGAGTCATGTTGATGATGCATACATTCATATATAAAGACATGTTTTTTCAAAGTTTATAATATTCTTTGCAAAGATTGGACACATTTGTAGTAGCATATTCTTCTTCTTTTTCTTCCCCTTTAATAAACATGTTAATCATGTAATCAGATTTTAAGAGAAATATTAATAAATTCTCACAGAATGAAGATTCTAGAGGACAACAAATAGAGTTTGACGAACACAAAACAAAGCAATGAAGAGTCATGTTGATGATGCATACATTCATATATAAAGACATGTTTTTTCAAAGTTTATAATATTCTTTGCAAAGATTGGACACATTTGTAGTAGCATATTCTTCTTCTTTTTCTTCCCCTTTAATAAACATGTTAATCATGTAATCAGATTTTAAGAGAAATATTAATAAATTCTCACAGAATGAAGATTCTAGAGGACAACAAATAGAGTTTGACGAACACAAAACAAAGCAATGAAGAGTCATGTTGATGATGCATACATTCATATATAAAGACATGTTTTTTCAAAGTTTATAATATTCTTTGCAAAGATTGGACACATTTGTAGTAGCATATTCTTCTTCTTTTTCTTCCCCTTTAATAAACATGTTAATCATGTAATCAGATTTTAAGAGAAATATTAATAAATTCTCACAGAATGAAGATTCTAGAGGACAACAAATAGAGTTTGACGAACACAAAACAAAGCAATGAAGAGTCATGTTGATGATGCATACATTCATATATAAAGACATGTTTTTTCAAAGTTTATAATATTCTTTGCAAAGATTGGACACATTTGTAGTAGCATATTCTTCTTCTTTTTCTTCCCCTTTAATAAACATGTTAATCATGTAATCAGATTTTAAGAGAAATATTAATAAATTCTCACAGAATGAAGATTCTAGAGGACAACAAGTGTTTAGTTAACCTAACACAACCTTCCGGTATACCAAATATCATAATACAAGTGGTATAATTTTTTTTTATATTATTGAACCACTTGCATTATGGCACTTGTTCTACTAGACCGTGTTTCTGAAACATTGAAAAATCTCTCATCTCAGACTCTCATTTGTCGGTTACCTTATATGGGTTTTGGAGGGAAATTGTGTCAATCAAGAACTCTTAGTTACAACTTACATTACTAACGCAAATTAGTCTTTAAATTTGAGGTACTATAGTTACTTTTATGATTATATTGTTGATCTTTCGTAATACTATATATCATGCATGATCAAGGAAGTAGCTCAAGGTATTCGTCGGGATCGAGAAAGATATTCTGATCATATATATTATGACTTCTGTAATTTTTGGCCGATGTGTTTGAATATGATCGGAAAAATATGTCGATCATTTCAATGGTAGTTCACTGAATGCAGTTCGATAGCATTGAATACGGTAGCCCGACAGCACTAGAGTTTGTTCTTCTTGAGAAAGTCATTTCCTCTGCATTGTAAGAGCAAGACCAGCATTCTCAAAGTTAGCCATTACAATTGGGTTAAACTGTCTTGGGCCAAAAAATCCAGGTCCAGCAGTCCCAAAAGGTAAAGGCAATTGGACCAAGGGCTTGTGCTCGTTCGACTGCCTTTGTAATTGACGCCTGGGCTTCCACTCATTGGCAGTTGGAATCGACCCAATGACTCGTTTTTTCTCCAAGCTGAACCATTGGATTTCTAATGGTAAAAAAAATTTGCAAATTTTATAGTCGCTGACAAGTGGTGCAATCTGGGGCATCAAAAATAAAAAATTTGAAATTGAACAGCTAAGATTATTACAACGGTTACCCAACTATCTTTTGCATTCCACACACTACACGACAACTCAGTATTTATTTTAATATATTTGGCAAGTTGTAATGCTACACATTTTCCTTGTATTTGAAATAAATTAGACAATCATTTTATTTTTATGGAACAAACTTACAAAGCATCAAAATTTAAAATATGTATTCGTAAACGGTGCCTTTACCCTTGCCCTTCACAAAACGGTAGGTTTGTACAAGAGCAATTACTATTTAGAGTGAATAGTAAAAACAAGTGCAATACCTTTACTTTGCCTTTGCCTTCCTAAAACGGGTGAACTTGCTCCATGTCTTTGTTTACTCTCTTTTACGGTTCATGTTCTTTAAATGCTTGAATGTTTAATTCTTATCCTAAATCCAACACTCGAGAGCCACTCTCGGAAAGCGGTTTCTGTTGTGCAGACTTTCACCACCAGCACAAATCATATAGACTTTAGAATTTCATTGTAAGGACTTCTTATAACGTGATCAAAATCATTGAGTTAGAGATAGACCGTATTGTAATACAATTCAAATCAATAGGTTCTTTAGCTTGGGTAGTGTTAGATTATCCTTAGTTAATCCGGAATCATCTTCGTGATTGTAGCATGTGTAATAGGGATGTAAGCTTCAATTAAAATTAGTGTAACCAATTAGTATTACGGTCTAATAGTATTATTCTTAACTTGTGAATGAGAGTTCTTAGGTTTGATTCTCGTCAACGACGAATTTGAACCATATTATTAATGCTAGTCTATTGCAAGGCTTAGCCTACTCCTTCCCCCTAATATCGTTTGTTCTAAAAAAAATGTAAGATTCCTACCTATATAAAAATTGATATAACTCGATATATATTGTAATATTTTTTCACTCCAAAGTCATATTAGTAATGTCATACTATTAGGCGTAACTTATAAATCAATAAACTTGAGTTTGGGATGCCATAGTTAGTTGGGTCAGTCAAAAGCGTCTTAAAGGTGGTTTCGGGTTTCTAGACCTATTCAACTTTGACTCATTGGACTTTTACCTTAAGTTATGCATATGACGAAATATGAAAGGAAGAAACCAAAAAAGCCCCTAAATAGGCCGAAAATAGGCATGCATGCCGTAGTGAGTTGGGAGAATACAATTGAAACAAGACCATGCTTTAAAAGAAGAGCAAGAAAAAACGAGATATATTTTTCTCAAAAAAAAAAAATGAAATGGGAACCAACAACAACAAAAAGCAAAACGAAACAAAGATGAAAATCGTGAAAGAGAAAAAGGATAACTTAGCTGATTTGTTGATATGTTCTAAGAATGCAAAGTGCGATATTTCTTTCATTGAACAAAAGACATTACAAATATGTATCATGAATAAATTGGCCCTCAAAGAGTCTTTGCAAAGTAGATCTAAAAATATTACAATAAAGTATCACTAATTGCAAAACAATGAGTAGACTTCAAGCATTCATCCAAGCTTATCAGGAACCGCTAGCTTGCACAAATCAATAAAATCGGTAAACCTCGTGTTACATGGAGATCATGTGAAAACAAAATCTCAAATCATATATTGTGACAGAGAGTACAATGCCTATGGGTCGATCATATCATCTAATCACCACTACGATCACAAAATACCAAGTGAAATAAATCCAGTAAATCAAACAGCTTCACCCTTCACAAATAGATCCAAAAAAGTTAGCACAACAAAACGAAAATTAAAATCAAGCAACTCTCTTATAGAGAGCAATCAAACTAGCAAACTCTCCTAAAAAGAGAAATCAAAACCAGACTCCAAGAAATTTTTTAAAAATTATTAGATAGAAACAAAATAAAAGGATAAAATCATGTCGCCGCTTCACATCCTTCGAACATCCGGCTTCACATCCTCCGAACATCCGAAAGCTATATCACCGCACAGCCTAGACCCATAGTGTCGTTCTAGTTAAACCCAATCCCGACTCAATCTGACAGCACAAACCTTTTCAACACTCGAGGCTAGCCACCTAGAGGATATCTTGGCACTTGGTGCGCAGCACAAAATCCTCATCCTCATCTCTTCAAGGAAGCTTGGTTTGATGACTTTAGAGGTCTTGCTCTGAGACTTCTGGAGAGCCAAGAAGAATTTGGATAGAAGGCTTTTTTCAACAAAGATGAAAATTTTAGTTTCTATCAAAGATAGCTAGTCATCATGGGTAGTGTACTAGTCTTCTATTTCATCCTCTTTAATCTATAAATGCAAACAAAGAAACGTACCCAAACTCATGGCTGGCGTACCACAAACATATCTAAGCTCATGTAAATTAAACTTAAAAATGCTGATGCGTGAGAAAATCAAAGCGCCTTAATCAAAATTTAAACCACATATGTTCAGTAAAAACGAAAATATGTTGGAGGACGGGTGGATTCAAATTTGCATTTTATAGGCTGCAAGCCAAACTGGTAAAGGCCTACGAGACCCCAAGCATGACCATGTGAGAAGTTTCCCACTCACATGTCACACACTACCACATGGTAATGTCAATTTGTCCTTTTATAACACGTAAATTTATTTATAGAAATTAATTGTGTCATTTATCTGTATTGTAATAAGTAAATTAATAAAATTACGTGACGGTGTGATCGTCATTTACAAATTCTCTCTATATAACTGAGCTCAATCTTAGGCCTAATAATGTTCGTTTCTAGCTCAACTATGTCAAGCTCGTTTGTTATTATTATTATTACTAGCATATACCCAACACTTTGTGTGTGAAAATATTTTTTATTTTTGTTTTAAAATGGGAATGAGATCGAGAGGGAGAAAAGGAGGAACGTGGAATTAGGGAGAGAAATTTTTATTTTT
Organism: Malus baccata; assembly: GCA_006547085.1. Lineage (NCBI taxonomy): Eukaryota > Viridiplantae > Streptophyta > Magnoliopsida > Rosales > Rosaceae > Malus > Malus baccata. The sequence continues at coordinate 1,129,887 of VIEB01000204.1, read as the reverse complement.
ATTTTTTAAATTAGAAGATGTTAAGGTCATCTTTTGATGAGGCATTGAAAAAAACTATAACATTTAGTTTGTGTGAATTTATTTTACTGCCCATAATTTTATTTTGTGGTATAAGATTAAATTGACTTTTCATCCTCTTTTGGTTGACAAATGAGGTTTTATTGATATGTAGTTTAAATTATTGTTATTATTATTTTGACAAGTTTCTATTGACTATTGAGTTACTCCATTGCTTGCCCAATAGCCTTACTCTAGATGATACTGAATATGGATAAATGAGGAAGAAAACATGGTAAAACCAAAAAACCAAAAAACCAAAAAAATATGGCTTTTCCTATAAGTCAAGTCTTGTGATTTTGATCATCTGTTTAGAATCATGGTCTAATATCCAAAAGCTGTTAATTATGAATGATGTTATTGACATTTCAAAACTATTATTTTGCATAGACAAATGTTCTCGTTATAAATTTAGAGTGCATGATGACTTTTCCAAAATATCAATAACAATTTTTTTTTTTGTAATTATTTGCGTAGTGATATTATTTTGGCCGCTTTGTTGCCTTTTCACTTGAAAGCCTAATCAACCAATTGATGTGAAATGACACTTATAGGTAATACTTTTACGCGCAAGGACGGAGCCAATGCATGCTCGTGCATGCCTATGCACGTTTCTTTTCTCACGTTTTTGATACTTTTACGCGGAGGGGCGGAGCCAGTGAAATACCCGCACATTCCCATGCACGTTTCCCTTCTCATGTTTTTAATATTTTTACCCGTAGGGGCGGAACCAATGGATGCTCGTGCATGCCTATGCACGTTCCTTTCTCAGGTTTTTAAGAATTTTAGGTTATCTCTAACCGAGGGCTGGCCAGATGGCTCGTTTGAGCCCTCTGGCCTTCCAAGATTCTCCAAGATATTAATATTTTAATGAACAGTACATGACCATATTTGCCTCCGTCTCCAACCGAGGGCCAAAGGGCCATAGGGCCAAACACAATTTATTATTTAAATTTAAAAACTACAACAACTTAAATTTAAAAACAACAACTTATATTTAAACACTACAAATTAAATTTAAAAACAACATTCACTTAAATTTAAAAATTACAACGACTTAAATTTAATATCCATAATCAATATCATCTTCATCATCCGTCATTGTAGGAGTATAGTCAGAGGTAAACAATTGCCGCCGAGCCATAATTTCTTTTTTTTTTCTTATCAAAATAGGCCTTACTCATTGGAGTGTAATTCGAAGTGTTCATTTCCATATTCTTATCATCCATCTCTTCTTGTATTTGTTTGGCTCGCTCTTCATGTCTACACTTCCTTTCTTCCGCCTCACGGGCATTTTGCTCCGCCAGTAATCGAAATGAGGCCGCTACTTCATGTTGAGCGGCGTAATCAGCATTTGCCTTGCCCTTTTCCCTCAACCTTCGGGCCTTGTTTCGTCCCATAGCCCTAGGTAAAGAACTTTCGGACGGAGTCGGATTTTCTACCCTTGTTTGTTGAATGGTAGGAGATCCATCTTCATTCATATCTACAGATGGGGATGCAGCTCCCAAAGGATCCACCCTATGTTGAGGTGGATCTTCAAAAAACACCCACCCTTTACAAATTTCCCAACAACCGTGAAACTGAAAGGGTTTTGAGCTGCCCTCCATATACAATTCCTCCACTTGGCGTACCTAGAAAATATAATTAAAAAAATTTTAGGAAATTAATTCACAAAATTAATGTAATATAATTAAACATTTAAAATAAATTGTAAAAACACTAACTTCGTCATAGTAATTGGCGCCGCTTTCATGTCTACTTGCTGCTGCTAATAGTGCTTGATTCCATTTATTCAAACTTGGATGAAGATGTTTCTTCCATCTTGAAGAACAACTTTCGTGGTTTCGGGTATTCGGTGGAATGGTGCCTTCGTAGAACTCTAAGTATTTTTTGGACACACGAGTCCAAACACCTTCACTTGTTTGAGAAATCCCCCTCACACTATCTTCTGAGATCCATCTATAAGCCTTGCAAAGAGCTTCATCTTCTTTTCGGGTCCAAGCCCTACCTTTCATTGCAGATGAGGCCATTTTTTTTGAAAAAAAATGAAGGAAATATTGAAGGAAATATTGCAAATGAAGTGAAGAAATATTATAGATGAAGGAAATATTGGAAAATATATTGAAGGAAATATTGAAAAATTGAAACCAATATTATAGATGAAGGAAATATTAGAAAATATATTGAAGGAACTATTGAGTAATATATTGAAGGAAATATTGAAAAATATTGACGAAGGAAATATTGCAAATAAAGTGAAGAATTGAAAGAACTTCCCCATATTTATAGAAGAAAAAAATGTTAAAAAAAAAAAAAAAACCCAACGGCTAGTTGCAGCGGCTAGCTGACTCAGCTAGCCGTTATATTAAAAAACATTTCAAATTATTAAAAAAAAAAAAGCTCTTTAATGCTGTCGGTTATAACCGACAGCAATAGGAAAACATTAGAAAAAAAAATAGCCAGCCAGCCGAAAGCAGCCAGACCTCCAGCACTCTCCGATCCCGTGGGGCCCTCCCAGATTCCAGATCCCTCTGGCCTAGCCCTCGGTTGGAGACGGTTTTAGGGCTATTTTCGGCCCTCTGGCCCTCTAGACCATTCGGTTAGAGATGGCCTTACGTGGTGCGACGGAGCCAGTGAATGCCGGCGCATCTCATGCACATTTCCTTTCTCATGTTTTTAATACTTTTACGCGCAGGGTCGGAGCCAATGCATGCCTGCACATGCCCATGCACGTTCCCTTTCTTACATTTTTATTTTTATTTTTGCTATATTAAGTTTTTTTAAAAAATACATAACTGGATAAATTATATTTTTCCTCATCAAGTTTGAAGTAAATTTCCCCCTTTTTTTTTTTTACTATCATGTCCGAATCCATTTTGAATTGTATATACTTATTTGTATGAAGAAGTGTTGAATTATCTTATTGATCAAAACATGAAGCACAAAGCAGAGAGGAAACCGAAGTAGGAAATTTTACAAATTAGATTGATTGTCACTAATAAAAGAGCTCGAGTTACCCCAGCCTAACAAGTTTTGTTAGGCCATCTCTAACCGAGGGCTGGCCCTCCAAGATTCTCCAAGATATTAATATTTTAATGAACAGTACATGACCATATTTGCCTCTGTCTCCAACCGAGGGCCAGAGGGCCAAAGGGCTCGTTTTAGCCATGTTACAAAAAATCATCTCCAACGGAGGACTGAAGGGCCATAGGGCCAAACATAATTTATTATTTAAATTTAAAAACTACAACAACTTAAATTTTAAAAACAACAACTTATATTTAAACACTACAAATTAAATTTAAAAACAACATTAACTTAAATTTAATAATTACAACGACCTAAATTTAATATCCATAATCAATATCATCTTCATCATCCGCCATTGTAGGAGTATAGTCAGAGGTAAACAATTGCCGCCGAGACAAATATTATAGATGAAGGAAATATTGGAAAATATATTGAAAGAAATATTGAAAAATTGAAACAAATATTATAGATGAAGGAAATATTGGAAAATATATTGAAGGAAATATTGAGAAATATATTGAAGGAAATATTGAAAAATATTGAAAAAGGAAATATTGCAAATGAAGTGAAGAATTGAAAGAACTTCACCATATTTATAGAAGAAAAGAAATGTTTAAAATTAAAAAAAAAAAAAAACCCCCCAACGGCTAGCTGACTCAGCTAGCCGTTATATTCAAAAAAATTTCAAACTATTAGTGTCGGTTATAACCGACACTAATAGTAAAACTATTAAAAAAACCGAATCTCTTTAATGCTGTCGGTTAACCGACAGCAATAGGAAAACATTAAAAAAAAAAATAGCCAGCTCGGGGTTGGCTGGCTGGCCGAAAGCAGCCAGCCCTCCAGCCCTCTCTGATTCCGTGGGGCCCTCCCAGATTCCGAGCCCTCTGGCCTAGCCCTCGGTTGGAGACGGTTTTAGGGCTATTTTCGGCCCTCTGGCCCTCTGGACCCTTCGGTTAGAGATGGCCTTAGGTTCCACACCTGTTACTCGAATTTCTAACTCTGCTTACGCGTGAATGATTTCATAAAATGCTGAAAAATTGAAAATTTTACTAAAATTGCTAACAAACATATGTAAAATTATAAATCCACATGACATACCTTATCAAAACTAAAACAAAACAAAAATATTCTTCTCACTTTTCTTTCATCTTAATTTCCATTTAAAGTGACACTACAACAAAAATGGCTAATGCGCACAAAAATATTCTTCTCACTTTTCTTTCATCTTAATTCTCACTTTTTTTTTTGTAATTATCTGAGCCCATAAAGCACCAGCAATTGTGCTCATAGACTAATAGCAAGAGTGCAACTACTATCTTTGTGTATGTGCCCTCTATGGGCGTTACCATTGATGATAACACACAATATGATGTTTTGTGCTCAAAGAGGCAGACACAAATAGACCACTATTTGTGCCTCGTTTCTGACAACTTATTAGACAACCTTTTTTAGACACGTTGGCACTTCATATTGTAATTGTGCCAACATGAATTAAATATTAAATTTTTTTTGAGGAAATGAAAATTTTTAATTTTCTTAAAATGAAAAGGCCTACAACACATTCCCAATCTCACAAACATAATGTAATGTTACATATTTTATCTCTAATACAATAAAACTTGAAAGCACATATTTTTTGACAGATGCATTTTCCCCAGCAAGCCTTGCACCTCATCAGAAGCCATAACATATATGGTCGAATTCAAAACAAAATTAGTCCAAAATAGGAAGGCCAGCTTGTCGGTGATACTTAAATCTTCAAAGCGTGGAACGTCCAAATAGGAATGCCAGCTTCCTGGTACTTCCAAATCTCTGGTAACAAGACAAACACACAAACAAAAGCCGATACTCTTTAGTCTTTAGTAAGAATAATTAAAGAAAAAAGTGCGTCTTATATAAAATTCCAAGAAGACATAGTATAACTATAATGCAAAATAGCAAACCCCTCAAACCATTTTCTCCTTGCAGAGATTGATAAAAGCATTTGTATATCTTCTAAAGATACCATCCAATCAATCCACCAAAATATCAATATCTTGTAGTTCAGGCAATTAAACTATGGGTAGGGCAAAAACAAGCTTTTATGATTTAGTTCTACAAACTGATTCACACAGATAATGAAACCAATAATTCCTAATACCATTTGAATTCGTCGGATGCCAAACAACCTTCAACCAACACAGATAAGATAGTATTGACATCCCCTGCTCTGATAGCTTCTAAAAAATGACCATGAGTAAGAAATATATCAAGCAGTAAAATACATTATCACATTGGATATCGCTGAAAAAATGAACTATAAATTTAGACTACCAAGAAACTCTTGAAAATGAAGGTGACATCATTTACACATAGCAGCAAGAATGAGTATGTAATGGCTTCCAAATTTTTAAATCATGATTTCTTTTCTTTACCTGATCAAATGCTATATATCCTTCCTCCCACAGATTAATTGGTGTAATTCTGCTATGTATACATGCACTCGTTCATGATTGAAACATAATGACTTTTGCCAGACACTTTAGTAACATTTTTAATTTCTTCATGCATGGCAATCAATCTTCACACATAAACACATGAAAAAAGCAATCCATAGTCCCAATAATGTGACTCTACCTTTTTCGAATGTAGAATAAAAGAGAGATGCAAAAAAAAATCTCAAATTTTCACATTCAATGATAATGACGTTATCCTATAGTCAAATTGAAACTTCCCCAAAAGAAACCTAATGTAAATTACCTAAATCAGAGTCAAATCTGAGCAAAAAAATTAGGGAATATCTTCTATAGTCAAATTGAAACTTCCCCAAAAGAAACCCAATTAAAAACAGTCAAGAAATGAAGATTTACATAATTTAATTATCACATAAACACCAGTCAGCGATTATGAATTCAAAACAAGAAATACTAAAACAAAGTACTCCCTAGAAACCAAAACACATTAAAATTGACAAATCTTAGAAAAAGATTACCTGATTTTACCAACGCGATTTCCGATTCAGGCTCTACATCCACCGATCTTCCCAACCCGACCCACCCCCTCCACATAAGTGTTCATGCACATAGAGAAATTGCATGTAAACATACAATATTGTAAATTTTGTATAATTTTATGAGAACCACAAATCAGACACAAATATTTACTTATAAGTTATTATGAGGGGCATTCTTAGCTTGATGGCAAATAGAATATATTTGTACTATAAATTTACAGGTTACCCACATGCACAACACATTCATCAACTACCATCATGCACTCCAGGACAATAAAGTGGAACCAGGCGCCCCAAACGAAAATAAGACAATTAACTACTTCAGGTTTAAACGAGTAAAACGGATGTGAATCTTTTCATAAGCTCTTCCATAAATTTTCAGAAGCTACTTGTAACACTAGGATGAATTTAAGCAAAAAGAAAATCCAATCTTTGATATGCATACAAAAAAAATCCATACGAGGGTGGGTCTAATTCTTCTCGGCCCAGGTTGGAAACAAACTTGATCCACCTTCCTCGTCCCAATCTTTGACATGCATACAGAAAATGGATTTAAAATTCGAAATCTAGAATCGACCCCAAAACTAAAAGTTTTTATTTTGGAAAACAACTTACAGTGGAGGACAGCCCGCAAGGAGATGATCATTTTTACCTCTTGGGTCGAGGTCCGATTCAGGCAGGTTTGGCCGAACATTTGTCGGAAAATCTACGGCCACCGCTTATTAGATCTAAAATTGACGAAATTTGGCTACGAATTTGTAGAAACTAACTTTGGGGTTGGAAAGAGGACGTGAAGAGGATTCTAGAGGTTTAATTTGACGGTCGTTGGTGACTGGTGGATGGCTTGCGTGAAAAAGGAGAGAGAGAGAGAGAGAGAGGACGAAGGGGGAAGGGAGGAGGGGGAAAATGAGGGGAGAGAGAGGAGTTGGGCGTTTGTGAAGGGAAGACAGATTTTTTTTTTAAGGTTTTTCATATTTTTTTATAAAATGTGTTTAACTTATCCTATATGAAATCTGAAGGCAGGTACAATCCAAACCTCCTTTGGTTTCCTTGCTTGCCCCATAAAATCCCAAAAGTAAATATGTAAGGACACAAAACTTGCTTTTTATTTAAATATATTAAACTAAAGGGCACAATAACCTTTGTCGTGTTTTTGCAAATTAATAAAAAATTTCTAAATCTGACACATGCAGGGTTGAATGTACAGCGCTGCTGACAAACATATTTTATATTTTATAGACACAAAATGCTTTTTGTGCCCATCTAAAGTAAAAAAGTACCTTACTCGGCACGGTTTTCGTGCTCATTACTGTTTTGTGTCTTTTTTTAACATTGGGCATCATAAATGGTGCCCTCTATGGAATGAGAACTGTTTAAGCTTTTTGGTGATCAAACTAACACAAAATTCTCAATTGTGCCCTTTGTTTTGTACTCAAAGCTCATTTTTGTTGTAGTGTGAACTGAAAACAGAAAACGTGATCACGAAATATTGAATTGAACAAATGCAATGCATGGAGATGGAATTGTGGGCAAAACCATTCCACTCTAACTCTCTTTCACGTCCACCGACCCAAACTCTCAAATCTATAAAACTCGTACGTAATCAATCAGAGGCGGTTAGGAAAAGCAAAGAAAAAGACACAAATAAAACTGAAAAGAAACTTGATAGTTCAGCTGCTATATATACAAAACGAAAACCCACACATACCATTTGTTCAGTTACACTCCCATAAGCAACTAAGCCAACCAACACCATATTGGCAATTTCAAATCCAGACAACAAAAAAGAAAGAAAAAGGACAACTTAGGTTACACAAATTTCTAAGGTGACCCATTACTTATTAGTTCCTTGTAGTTCTTTAAAGGTAGAATGAAGTACTAGGTTAAAGATCAGAAGCTGGTTCCTTGGGTACATTGAGAAGCAGACACCATCTCTACCAAATCCATCTCTCTCTTTTCGTTCGAAGAAGCTGCAGCTTGAAGATGATGATCCTGTGACGCCAAATATTCCATGTTTGTGTTGTAAAACCCTAAGTGGGGACGATGATAATTTGAATTGTAAGATGATGAATTGTCTGCTCCATTTAAGAGGTATGAGAGGTAAAGGTCAGAATACAGAGGGGTGGTAGTAGTAGGACTGGGGCTACTAGTTGTGGAGGTAGTAGCAAAATCGTACATGTTTGGATTTTGTGAGGGTTCCATTGGACTAACAATTAGTTCAACATTGTTGTCCGTGGAATTGAAAGGCTGTTGAGTATGATTGAGATTGTGAGGGTTATTGGTGAAGAAATTTTGCATAAAAACAAGTTCATCATAAAAAGAGTCAGCCAAATTCAGTGGAGAGCCAAAACAGTTGCTAGAAGTGGACTGATCAGATGGCTCTGTGACCAAAGTGTTGAGGTGGGTTTTTGATGGATCATTTTGAGAGAGAGTGGAAGAGCTAGTAGTGGTACTAGTGGAAACATTGGAAATATTGGAGGAGTTGTTCATGAGATTCTTGCTCCTGATGTAGTTTTGGAGAATGGAAGAATGAGGCTTGTTTTTGTGGTTTCCATTGTTGCCTTCAGGTTGCTTGTTCTTTCTCTTTGAAGTCTGCCTCCTTTTTGTTGCATTCCAATGGTTTTTAATGGCGTTTTCGGTTCTTCCAGGAATGCGTTTCGCAATCTCTGCCCAACGGTTTCCAACTTTAGCATGAGCATCAACAAGTACCCTCTCTTCCTCTTCAGTCCAGCCATCTTTCTGAAAAATAAAATTTCACCAAGAAAAAAAATATGGAACATAAAATTATGTACTACAAGAGAAAAGCCAATGAATTCTTATTTTTAATCCAAATAATTAACCTTATAAAACATTTTCATTTTTATCAACACCCTATAAATCTATGTAAGCGACAAAAGGGAGGGGGGAAGGCTCGATGGGATGGAGATGAACACCCTATCCACCAAGACAATCCTTTACTTGCGAACTCTAATTAATATTTTAAAAATGAAATTTGATTACAAAAAACCTATGCAAAATAAACATTTACAAAAATGTTTACTTCTAAAAGGAAGATGAGATGCTTAAATGTTCTTGAGCTAGAAGTAGAACTAGGGTTTTGACAACGAAATTTGAATCCCCAAACGGAAAGAGAGGAGATCTATGAGATCCACAAATAGATCCTTCACAATCTAAATTTGCGCCTTTGACTTTTAGCTATATCTTTGCCATAGATCACAATCCAGGCAAAAATATAGCAAAATTTGGATACTTTTTCATGGTGAAATTCTAACTTGTAGCTAATTAATTGTACAAATCTAAAAGTGTATCCAAGCAGCAAATTTTTGTTCTTGGTTTATGGAGATCTAAGAACAAATCACCTTGATATCAGGGCGCAAATGATTGTGCCATCTTTCTCTACACTGCTTGCCAGCCCTACCCACCAACTTCTCAGCAACCTGTGCCCATTTTCTCTCTCCACATTGCTGCACCAGCCTGATCAACTTCCTGAAAATTTCACCATACGAAAACAAAGCCAAACAAAAGATAAAAGAAAACCCATTTAAGTTTACCTGAAATATTATTTGATGGCTTCGAAAAATCGATCTATCAACAACGAAACATGAAAAATCGATAAACTATAAGAAAAAACCCAATTAATTTTACATGCAACATTGTTTGATGAGCGATCGACACTGAAATACAAAAAATCCACAAGCTTTAAGAAAAAAAAGGGCAAATTAAGAGAACCATCACAAGGTTTCTTGTTACGGAGATATATATATCTATATATAATCTTACCTGTCTTCTTCAGCAGTCCACTGTCCCTTTATTAAAGTAGCAGCAGTTAAACCTTTTTTAGATCTCTTTCCGACCGCTTTACAACTTGTTTCAGAAACCTTTCCTTCTTCTCCGAAACCACCTGTGGTATTAGGGTTTTGCTCTTGAACCCAACTCATCATCAAGGCCTCTCCTTGTTCAAGAAAAAGTTCATCCATAAAGCTTGGCTCTTGGAGATGATCAGTGATACTATAATTATTAGGCCAAGAAGCTGCTGCCTCATGGCCAAATATTGCACCACCACCACCGCCAAAAGAAGCAAAACCACTCAACCCATTTGAGAAAACCACCTTTTGATGATCTATGTTGCTTGCATTGTTTTGGCTTTGATGACTTCCCCACAAGAACCTATCTATGGCTGTCAATGGAGGACCTGCTTTACATAAATTGTGATGCTGGGGAGGATCTTGTGTGTTGTTTGTAAATCCATAAACACCATAATCACCATCACCACCACCTCCTCCACCTCCTCCTCCTCTACCTCCCTCCATGAAAAGAGACATTTGAAAATTAAGACTGAGAAAATGCAAGAGGAAAGAAAGAAATTCAGGATATTAATTTAGGGTTCAATTTTTGGTAAGCTTTTCTTAAGGGGTTTTTCTTGTTTTCAGTTTGTTCTTACTTCTTAGAGTCAGAAGAGAACAACCTTGAAACGAGTGCTTGACAATTAGCATGTACTCAGCCTAGTAAAGAGCCACATGTCACAATGACCGTCGATGCGGAGATGCATCTAACGGTTCAAAATGTCTTTGGCTGTGACTCCTGGGCTTCCCTTCTTGTAGAAAGTAGAAAGAGCTGGAAGAGATTAGCGCGTTGGTTATAAAATCCACAATTATTAAAAATACATTTTATTACAAGATTTTTAAATTTTGGACTAACCCGCAGGTAATGATTTGGGCAGCTACCAACTGTTAATCACTTTGGCGCCCATAATGACGGAAAGACATAATTGCCCCCGTATGTACACTCTTAGCTAATGGCACATAATGAAATGAGAGGTGTTTTGGACCATTTGATACCATAAAAAAATGAGGGACATAAAAGATTGAAAAATGTTTTGACTGTCTGAGTTAATTATGAATTAATTATAATTAATTAGGAAGAGGAATTCTGGCAAAACTTTAAGCCCCAGTTTTATTGCTTTGTTTAGGGCTTATGAATGCTTAGCCAATTGTACATATTCCATTTTCTTTCATATTAATCTCCCTCATTATAATTTTATTTTATATATTTTGTTTCAAATTTTTTTTTGGACACCTCGATGTTTATTTTTGTGGAGCGATTTTTTGAGTGTGTTAGGAATATGACCTGATACACCAAATTTTATAACATAAGTGGTTGAAATTTTTTTTTTCAAGTATTCAATTACTTGTATTATGATATTTGTACCGGATCATGTTCATGACACACTGATTTTTTTTTTATTTTTATGGATGACTTTGACTTAGAGAGAGGTAGGGTTGAGAATTTTGACACGAGAAATTCAAAGAAAATATTAAGCTCAATTTATCGATTTGAAACTTTTGGAATATTATCTCAAGCCCTGGTCACTACATATTTCCGTTACTGGAGTAGATGAAGAAGTTATAAAAATTGATATTGGTAATTAATATCTATGAGTGATTACCTAAAATCTAAAATTTATGCTAGCAATGTTTAAATTTATTATTATTATTTTCTGTCCAAAAGCGATATTGAACTTTAACTAGTCTGGTCTCTGAAAGAAGAAGGAACATGAACTTGAGTGCATGATGAGAAGCACACCGATTCTAGCCAATACAGCTATGTCCGCAAAACAAACGTTAAAAGGTCTCCTTAAGGTAATACCATCTTTTAAGAAATGAATCTTTTTATTTAGGGTAATTGGTCTAGCGACATACGTTAAAAGGTCTCCTTAAGGTAATACCATCTTTTAAGAAATGAATCTTTTTATTTAGGGTAATTGGTCTAGCGACATTCATTTTCCGCTTTGTTGGAGGAGATCCCGACTTCAAATCTATAAAGAAACAATTATTAATAAACAAAAGGTATCTATTTTGATTTAGAAGACTTAAAGTAGATAAGATCATTCAACCAAAAAAGAATGTTAATACTTCATCAACAAAACTTTATTAGCTACAAGTATTACATTTGGAAAAATAAATTGGAAGTATGCTCACCGGCTTGTGATTTTTCTTGGCTATTAGTAAATGTAAATGGAGCTGCAATTTCCAACTCCTGTAACTCATTGATGCTATATGTTTGCAGGAATAAAATCTTTGCCTTCTTCAACAAGAAAGGAAAAGACTTCACACCAAAAAATCAAAGCAAAACCAAAAAGAACTTAAGCCTAGAAACTGTTAGTTGCAGCCAGTTTCTTCAATCTGAGCGCGAGTCAGTTCCTTCATTTCAATCCTAATACAAGCGGTCCGGATCAGGACATTTTGGCCCTGGCAAAGAATATTCCGGCGAATAAACCTGGGACAAACAAAAGTTATTAAGATGAGAATAGAACACCACAAAATCACATTAGTATTTCAATGTCTTCATTGTTGATTGTGTTGATTACCAAATAGTATACTGAAGAGGTTTAGTAGGCTAAAGGGCACCCTGAACAGGACTAAACCAGCAAGTGAGATCGGAATCTTGTTTAAGGAACCAACGAGACTGCAAAGCAGAAGAGTATCTTCAGTTCCTGTATAGATACTCACAAGAAGTTTTCGTTTTGAGCTGAAGTATTCATCGATATTACCGATAAGTGGTTGGGCCAGTTTGATGTAAAAACCACATGGAGGTGAAGCTGGTGGCAAGTCCAAGCAATCCACTAGCTGTTGCAAGAACCCAAAACATTGGTAATTTGATCACATCTCTGCAACATCGAAACAAAAGAGTAAGTAGAACTGAAGTTAATATGTTTCCACAAAGTAAAGGGCATGAAGTTATGTCAAACTTTGAATTAGGGAGTTACGCTTACACGTTCATTATATATTCCCATTCATCAAACAGAACAATCAAGAAGGCAGCAAAAGGTAGAGATAACAAATTATTCAGCAAGACCATTGAAACTTCGTTGAGGGATCCAGATCTTGTGTACTTTTTTGCCTCATCCATGACTCGCCGTAGAGTGAGCAGTCACGAAGAGATAATATTTGCACAAATTATAAAATGATCTGTGTAATACACATATAAAGTTATAGGTCTCCTAAACAAACTATAATTTACATGCATCCAAAACATAGTAATTACTACTTACTGAGTAGCTTGCTGTTAGTACGCAATTCGAAAGCTGCCATGCGTAACCTACTGTGCCAAAGGAGATATCTGTAATGCCACTGCTGATAGAAGAGATAATCTGCAATACATACAGAAAAGATAGTGCTCTTTCAAAAAATTTATGGGGGAAGAAAAAAGTAATTATATTTCATCTACAGAGCAATGAATATGATAAGGGAATCAAAATGCTGGCAGTTTCCTGCAACACGGTAAGTGTAGAGTCGATTACCATCATAAACATGGCAGTCCACACTTTCTGATTCTGATGTTTCCAGAACAAATATAATTCTCCAAGTGCTGTTAAAATATTTGTCACATTCTTCAGAATGGTCACCATTGCAATATTTACATATTTCAAACTGAAAGAAAAAACAAATGAAATACAGTACGTCAAGGGTTTGTACGTATGTTAAAAGTATCTTTTAGTAATAAACCTTATGTAGCATCAAATGAACCACAGTACATTAAGCAGTCCATAATCCATATATGTTAGAATACATTTTAGTAATGAACCATATATGTCATCACATGAAGAGAAGTGTATATTTAGATGTTATAATTAATATTCTCTTCACAAGTTGTCGTTGTTCAATTTACCGCAGGTCAGAACAGTAAGCTCCAAACTAAAAGGAAAATAAAAGGCCCCAAAATATGTAGGCCTACAACTTACCTATACATGCCTGATACAAGCATTCCAATGAAGATTACATTGACAGGGATCCAGACCCTAACCAGTTTCCAATTCAGCTTTTCCACTGTAACAACTCCAGAAAAGTTCAAGAGGACAACAATTATGGTACTTATCAAATTCTGCAGAGAAGCGTACAGAAGAAATAAGTTTTTGCTATGACTGCCTAAATTAAAGGAATTGCAAAGAATTAAAGAAACGATCATCAAATTAGTGACGAGGGATCAATTATCAGCCTAGAAAAATCAATTGTACATGTTTCGTCCTTATTCAAAAGAAAGTCGTTTGGAAGGGCATTACAATACATACTTGATAAAACATCAATGATACGCCTGCATTGAAGTAATAACCGGACAGAACAACTTTGTTCAGCAATATCATACTACAAGAAGAAATGCAATAAGCTGTCCCAGACAACAGTGGTCCAGATTTCCTTGCTGACCTATGTTCACGCTTTTCATCTCCACCGATTGGAATAGAGACAATCTCACCGTGCCCTTCTTGACTCCCTCTAAACAATCTGCTTGTAAGAAAGTACCCGAAAAAATGGGACAATGCGCCAAATTAACAATGTGTCGATATACCCACAAGGCAACCGTATTCTAAATTCTCATTTCATTCCACAACACAACATCAACATATGAATACAGCCAGAAATTGTCATTATTCTAAGACGACTCATGGGTTAAACGCGACCACCTAAGACGACTCATGGGATAAACGTGACCACCATTAACAAAAATCCGTAGTGTTCATCAAAGTTACTTCTTCAACTTAAATAAGTACAAAAACAAAAACAAAAGACAAATTTGTTGTGGAGATTCAAAGCCTTCGATCAACAAAAAGTAAGAGTAACTAAGGAGTCTACCTGTCAGTCAATGACACAGCTCTTCGTTCCGGAAGAATCAAATGGACTCCTCCATTGATAGAGCCAACTTCTGGGTCCTCACTGATAAGCCATGTGCTGCTGACATGATGAAATGACTATTCTAAATGAAACCCATGAAGTCTTGTCGAAGATGCTGATGAAGATGGGCAGAAGAATATTGCATGTTCTCACAACTAGACAATCACTTTATTGTAGTTATTTATTGCATGCGTGTGGTATTGTTTATTGCATGCGGGTGTATGTAAAACTGTATGAAGACCATACTGCTATTGAAGCAGACTTAGGTTATTGAGCTAAAGTATATTCCTTTATGTCCATTCCTACTATCCCCTCTTCTTCCTCTGATGCACTTCCTGCCACGTTAGAATTAGGGCCCCAATATCCTATCACTTCTCTTACTCCTATTATAACCTCTTCTTCCCAACCTACTCCCAATATACTACCTACTAACACCACTCCCATATCAGATCCATCCCCTTTACGTCCCACACCCATCAGCTCTTTCCCCAGTTCGAATATAGGGCAGTCTCCTCCACTTCCACTAACTACTTTCTCTCACTCCATGGTCACCCGTGCTAAGGATGGGATTCGACAACCCAATCCTAAGTATGCTTTACTTGCTATTACTGTTGATGATTTAGTTGAACCTACTTGTTTCAGTCAAGCAAATAAATATCCCGAGTGGAGGCAAGCAATGGCAGAGGAGTTTAATGCACTCTGACACGCCCCGATCCCGATGTCCTCGTGACATCGGGATGATCACGTGCTGGCCGACACCCAAAGGGTGACAAAAGCCATTAATTTAAGTAACAACTCAAAAATAAGCTAAAACAGGCAGCAAGACTAGCCACGATAATACTACAAAATCCACTTCTAATTTATAACAATAGGATCAACGCAAAATGTCAGAGCATACGTCTATTACAGAGTACAAACAAAATTTAAGATAGAGATGTGCTATATTACAATAGATATCGAAGCAGAAGAAGTATAGCACTGGATCACTGGTAGGGAAAAGCCTCGTAGCTTATATCGTAATCCTCGTTCGTAGGTCCTGAAGGGGGCGCAAAACAAACATGAGTGGACCAGTTTGATATAAATATAATGAAACAGTTATCAACATACTAACCCCCAAAGTTATGAAAACATATATATATCATGATCAAAATAGGTTTTCCGAAACCTAGCATGCCGTGCAATATCTCAAATTCATAACTTGTATAAATAATAAACACTAGTGAATTGTCCAATAACCTGCAGGCCCCATGCCGGCTCCCCGTCTCTGAACAGACAATCAGAGGAAAATACACTACAGGCCCCATGCCGGCTCCCCGTCTCTGTGCTAAATAGCCAGAGGAAACACACTCCAGGCCCTATGCCAACACCACACTGTCGCCCGGGACGGACCGGAATCTATCCCTACGTCCCGTAGCGGAAAGGACCACTAGGTAAGTACAAAACCACAGAACATATATATATTGAAAAACAACTTCGTAGTATAAAGTCATCCATCATCTATACTACAAAGAGGTGTTCTAAACATGTTCTAAATATCATATCGTCATCCATCGGATATTCTATAAGAACATGGGTTATAGGAAAAATAGTAATAATTCAATCTAGCCTCAGTAAGCATACTATCTCATAAAGTATTTCATAAAACATAAGTATTAAATCATGCTTTTCATGTATGCATTTCTATTGTTAAAACATGCTTTTGAAGGGGTCCACTCACCGTACACCGACGGTGCAAAGCTATACCAAAAAGGTATAACGGAAACACCGTTAATAATTGCACCTATTCACATGAAGGAGTATCTTAGGTCAAACTCTATTCAAACGATTGAATTTGGGAAAACGGACTTCAAAAACGGGTCCAGGACGTCGAAATTAGCCTAGGAGAGGTCCTGAACGAAACCCCGAAAAGTCAACTCCAAAAGTCAACGTTGACCGGTGACCGGTCAAAGTAAAAGTCAACGTCAAAGTCAACTCTGACCGTTGACCGAGTCAACGTTGACCGTTGACCGAGTCAACGTTGACCGTTGACCGAGTCAACAGTCAACAGTCAACTGGTCAGAGGTCAAAGTCCACTGGGCTTTGAATTTGGGCTGGGCCGAAAGGCCTTAAGGGTTTTGGGGTCACGGGCTTAAGGCCCGGCTTTGGAAAGCCCAAAGGCTTAAAGCCTAAGGGTTTTGGGTTTGTCACATACGGGCCGAAGGCCCTAAAATATAAAGGCCCGAGGCCTTTGGGGGGTTTTTAAAACTAAAACTAAAAATAAAAATGATACGGGCTGGGCTACTGGGCTGGTCCAAAACGGGCTTAAGGCCCGTGGGTTATGAAAAGGGCCTGGAAGGCCTTGGGCTCGCCGGAAGAGAATACCGGAGCTGTGATAGCTCCGGCCGACTGAAAACGGGGGTTCTAGACCCCGATCTACACACCAAAATGAAGAACGAAGTGAGAGGAGTCGTTTTATACCTTCCTCTCGTCGTGGAACGGTCGGAGTTGGCCGGAAAAAGCCCCGACACCCTCGGGATCGCCGGAGTTGAGTGTGCTCACCCCCGAACCAAAATCGTCCCAAAAACCTTAAAAATCACGAAAAACAACTCAAATACAACTCAACCCATAAGACTTTAGGACGAAAAACAGAAGATTCGAGGCTTACCTCACCGGGAACGATAGAACTCGTCGGAGTTCCTCTCCGGGTTCCTGGTTTCGCAGCACGGGACAGAGGGAGAGAGAGAAGAACGAGATGGGGATGGCGATGTCTTCCTCGCGCAGGGAAATGGGTGCGTGCGTGCGAGTTGCTGCAGAGAAGAGAGGGATACAGAGAGATGAGGGAGCTATGAGAGAGACGAGAGAAAGAGATAGAGTCGGGAGGGACAGAGAGATAGAAGCAGGAAAGAAAAGAAAACAGAAAAAGAAGAAGAAAAGAGAAGGGGTCACGGGGGGGGGACAGAGAGAAAAGGAAAGGGAGATTGCTAGGGAGCTGCCACGTGGCAGTGTTAAAAAGAAAGGATCCCATGCTTGGATCCTGATAGGGTAGTCCAAAAAGGGTAACATTGATAAATTCAGAATATTTAGGGAATATTACACACATAAAATTTTATAAATGGGGGCGGGTGTTACACACTCCAACGCACAAGTACTTGGACACTTGTTCCCTGTCAGCCCCATTTCAATGTTCTTCCAAACAAATGGGTGTATCGCATCAAGCGTAAGTCTGATGGTTCCATTGAACGGTTCAAAGCACGTCTTGTTGCCAATGGTTTTCATCAACAGGAAGGTCTTGATTATGGGGAAACTTTTAGTCCAGTTGTGACTCATGCCACCATTCGGCTCATACTGTCCATTGCTCTTCACTTTCACTGGCCTATTCGTCAACTTGACGTCCAAAATGCCTTTCTCCATGGCACACTGGCTGAAGACGTTTTTATGAGACAACCATCAGGCTTTGTGGACCCTCAATATCCTACTCATGTTTGCAAGCTTCGTCGTTCTTTATACGGCCTTAAACAAGCACCCCGGGCATGGTTTTAGTGTTTTTCTCATCACTTGGAGGACTTAGGTTTCCTTGCTTCCACTGCCGACTCCTCCCTGTTTACATATTTCAATGGTGCCACTATTATTTATCTTTTGATTTATGTAGATGACATTTTAGTCACTGGGAATGATGCAGCTCACATTTCCCGTCTCATTGCTCAGCTTGGCCTATTATTCTCTATGAAAGATCTTGGGCCCCTTAAATTTTTCCTTGGCATGGAAGTCACTCGTACACCTACTGGCATGAACATTTCTCAACCCAAATACATTATGGATCTCCTCCGTCGCACCAAGATGACCGACTGCAAGCCAACTTCAACACCTGCTATTGCCGGTCGTCATCTTAGTCTTCATGAAGGGGAACCTCTTTCAGATGCCACTGAATTTCGAAGTGTTGTTGGTGCTCTTCAGTACCTTCTCTTCACACGTCCTGACATTGCTTTCGCGGTTAACCAAGTTTGCCAATATATGCATTCACAGACAACCACACATTGGGCTGCTGTCAAACGTATTCTTCGATACTTAAAAGCAACACATGATCATGCCCTTGTCTACATTGCTAGTTCCCTCACTCTCACTGCGTATGCTGATGCTGATTACGCGGGGGATCCAGATGATCGACGATCCACTGGAGGTTACTGTATTTTCCTTGGTAGTAATCTCATTTCGTGGAGTTCCAAGAAACAAAGAGGAGTCTCTCGCTCCAGCAGAGAGGCCGAATACCGTCAGCTTGCTTACACCTCCGCCACTCTCTCTTGGTTCCGAAACATTTTTCGTGATCTTCATCTTCATCTTCTTCCTCCACGTCTCTGGTGTGATAATATCAGTGCTATCACTGTTGCCTCTAATCCAGTCTATCAAGCTCGGATGCGACATGTCGAGGTTGATTACCATTATGTGCGGGAAAAAGTCACTCGAAAAGAGATTGTTGTTGGTTATGTTGCCTCCACTGATCAACTAGCTGATCTTCTCACAAAAGGCTTGTTATTTCCCCGGTTTTTGTTTCTGGTTTCCAAGCTTCCTGTCCGTTCCTGCCCACTCAGCTTGAGGGGCCGTGATAAGCCATGTGCTGCTGACATGATGAAATGACTATTCTAAATGAAACCCATGAAGTCTTGTCGAAGATGCTGATGAAGATGGGCAGAAGAATATTGCATGTTCTCACAACTAGACAATCACTTTATTGTAGTTATTTATTGCATGCGTGTGGTATTGTTTATTGCATGCGGGTGTATGTAAAACTGTATAAAGACCATACTGCTATTGAAGCAGACTTAGGTTATTGAGCTAAAGTATATTCCTTTACTCACTACCATGGCCTTTTACTGCATCCAACTTGAAATCAGATGACAAATCACCCACCTGCAAAAGTAAAAACAATCAACAACCCAATTGAAAAATAAGCTCAAATTTTCACTTCCTGAAGCTAAAATCGTATCTTTTATACTTACAGGAACAAATGTTCTTACCAATTAAACCCTTCAAGCTTTTTTTTATTCAGTCTTTCAAACTCTGGAAATGTACAACATAGACAAAGGTACCGGGATAGCTTAAGTGAAAGTAGAAAAGGGAGATATATCAAACGCTTGGGTAACGAAAATCATGAAGAAAACTTGAATCGGTGAAAACTCATCTTTTTTAAGAGCACGCAAATCTGAGTTAAGTGTGGCAATACTGTCTGAGAAGGAGAAGGAGGGGGAGAGAGAGAAAGAGAGAGTGAGCATTAAGAATGGAAGGAACAGAGTGGGAGGGCGAGATTCCAGACGACTGCCATAGAAATTGAATGATATTTGGGAATGAGGAACACTACCACATGCACCCAAAGTCAAACCCTTGTGCGAATCATCTTCCTCCATCTCTCTCTCTCTCTCTCTCTCTCTCTCTCTCTCTGTAGAACATTACGAAGAAGGTCAATGAAGGTGTACCACTTCTTCTTCTTCTCTTCTGTGATTCGAATCAGGGACGCCGTAATTTGGAAAGCAATCACTTTTCGGTTTCGCGTGGAATTTCGAACGGTCTGCTTTTTGCGCGGAAATTATGGATGGATTTTGGGGCTTATGGACTATTTATTGATCTGGGTTTGGAGCAGAGTTCTGGATGTTGAAAGAGATTTGTCAACGAAGCCCATCAGGCATAAAATCTTTATCACAACCAAGCCCACCATGAGAATTTTTATTTTCATTTCCGTCCGACGGCACCGAGTTTTGAGGAGACCGTTAGAGTATCTTCAACATGCAAGTGGTGGATTGCTCTAGTAGTTAGGATCTTACTTTTCAATTGATTGTGTTTTGAGTTCAAACCTCCCCCTCCCCTTGATTATGTTATTGTTATCTATAGGTTATCATTATGTCATTGTTCAACCATTAATATATTAGCTAACTTGTTGTACTTATGTCATTTTTAGAGTACGGGAATCGGTTAGGATTTTTCTACATATTGGGCTAGGTTTAATTTATTAGTCATGTGGGCTTTGGTTTCTTGTAAAGGCCCGAAATTGAATTCCATCTGTATCCACTTTGTGGGGATCCTAAGGATCTCCACATCTTAGTCATTTATCATGTATCGTGCGGTCAGAAATCATTTGACTTTTTTTATTTAAAATTAAACACAAATAGTATCTGACGAAAACTGGTCATACAATGTACAATGAACGACTAGAATGTGGGGATCCTAAGGATCCCCACAAAGTGAATCCGGAGAGGATCATTTTTCCACATATATCTCTTGTATGCCAAGTCACGAATATGTATCCAAGTGTAAACCTCTACATCTGTACAATCATCCAATTTACCAATTCTACATGGTATCACTCGTCTAGATTTCTCTATAACTCAAAACCCTAACCTTCGTCTCTCTTCCCTGAAAACCTAAAGATTCTTATTTCCTCTATGGCTTCTGCTGTTGTCGTTGTTGCTTCCTCCACCTTTGACCCTTATTTTTCGGTTCCCAACGTCGCCCACTTTCGCAAGCTCACTAACTCCAACTACCTTAAATGGTTGAGTACGTTGATGGGCCTGGTAACGCCCTCATCGCCAAACTTGGCCAGCCAAACCTAATCTATCGTTCGTTACTTGGTTCCAGGCTGACCAATTGGTCTGTATTCCATGTCAGAGGCCATTCTCTCTCTCGTCGTCAACAAAACTTTGTCAAAAGCTACTTTGGACTGCCTCCATGATCATTTCTCTCAAGTTTCCATCGCCAATGCCACCAACCTTCGATTTTAGTTGCTTGATCTCACTAAGGGCACTAGCACCAAACTCACGAGATTGTTCATCGTGTATCATGCATGTTCTCATACTTCCCAACAAAATAGTTTGGTGGAGTGCAAATTAAAATACCCTACTTTATATGACGTTACAAAATTAAATCTAACAGTTTATGCATGGTACAAAAAGAAAGATAAAATATAATTAAATTGGAAACAATACAGAACAGATAGTTTTCATAATGCAGAATATTAATAAGCAAAAATTTACCCCAAAAAAGGCTTAGAATCCTTTAGAGACTACTCCAATTGACACTACAGGTAGGAAAGCATATACCAAAGGTAGAGTTTAATAATTTTCTTAGCATGAAATAAATAAATAAAATGCACGACAAGTAATTAAGGAATAATGCAGCCCTAGGGGAGGCCTTATTCGCCTTCCACCTAAGCTGCGCAGGAAAGGCTCAAAGCTCATCCTAGCGAACAATGAAGCTTCATAGGGTCTTTATGTCCAAGTGTAGGTAGTCTGCATCCTCATAGGGTATTTCTGGCCGAATGTAGGTACTTGTCATATCTCATTAGCATTTTGGCGCTATAATTGTGTTGACCCTAAAAACTACCAAGCCTATGTGGCACTAGGGCTGGTTCGGTATGGGATACCGAACCGAAAACCATGTCCCGATTCCCAAATGGAAATTTTTGGGAATCCCAATTTCAAGACCGATCCCAAACCAAAATTTCAGGAATCCCAAATTTCGGGAATCCCGAAATAGTTTCGGGATTTCGGGACAAATCGGGAATCCCTAAATAGTTTCAAATAATATATGCAGAACAATGGCTTTGAAGTACCTGAGGAAATACCTGACAGAAAACGGTAGAAGTTGGGATGATTCGTTCATGCTAGTAGATTGTAGCAAAATAATTGTTGAAAAGCCAACTTATCCAATGAATTTCCTCATCAAAATGGCACTTAAATCACTTGTCTACTCTAACATATTAGGGCCATGGATCGACATTGTAATCAAAGAAGCAGCAGAAAAGGAAAAAACAGATGGAATTAAGATCCAAAGCAAACGTCTTCGTTCACTTACATATCTAACCAAAATTTTAGAGATCCAGAACCATATCCAACTACAAACATAAACAGATAAACTTAAAAACACAGCTTTGGTCCCAAAATTATAAAGATGAAGTCTTGATACAGGCAAAGCTCCGAACAAAAATCCCTTAGTCGAACAGGCTGAAACCCATATTGTCATATGATTCTTCCTTTTCTTCCACCTTCTCCTCCTTATTCTGCTCAGTAGCGGCAGGAGCAGCAGCCCCACCACCACCGCCGACTGCGGGTGCAGAATAAGCAACTGCACCACCACCAGATGGAACAGATGCCAACTTTTCCCTTCTAGATGCAACCAGACCTTCCATAGCTTTCCTTGCTTTCTTTAACCGATTCAAGAATTGCCTATTTTGGGACTCTTACCCAGTGAAAATAAGAAACCCTTACCTGGATTTTGGGACTTGATTCGTGTCAGATTCGCATCTTCCTACGTCTGTGTGTGTGGCCGGATGAGCGCCGTTGAAGTGGACGGAGGAGCCACGTTCGAACTGGACGGGCTCGACGAAGGAGCGCTGGAGCGGCGTTCGAACTTGTTTTTCTAGAGAGTGAGCGATTGAGAGAGACAGAGTTTGAGGAATTGAGAAGAACACAAAAGAAAAGACCCAACTTAAACTTAAAATGGATATCAGGATAAGAAGATTTCGGGATTTCGGGATTTTCGGGATTACCGAATAAAATGAAATCTGAAAACCAATCCCATACCGAATTTTTCGGTACGGGAATACCAAAGTTTGGGATAATTTCGGTTTGGGTTTGGGATTTTTTCGGTTTGGTTTGGGATTTTCGGGAATTTTTTCCAGCCCTATGTGGCACGCAGGCCAAGTAATTAATAAGCTAACTCCGTCATTCGGTTGTGTGTAGGGTATCCCAACTCGTCGGCCGAGCTCGGCCGGGGAGTAAAATGTGTTGATGTTTCGTTGAGCGCGGTGCTAACTTCTTGATCTTGCGATTACGGTTGAGGAAGGAACACGTCTAGGCCTTCGGGTTCTAGAGCTTGAAGACAAGTCTGCTAGTTTTGCAAAGTTCAATATCAGATTCAGCTTTTAATGTGCCGAATGTAATAACCTGGTAACACCTCACTTCGCCAAGAAGCCTGATGAGATTTACTAATAAGGACTCGAAAATCCTTGTCGACCGAGACTTGGATAGGTAACCCAACAAGGACTCAAAAATCCTTGTCAACCGAGACTTGGATATGTAATCAGTCGATTTCGAAGCAGTGCTGTTTATCCAAACTTAAGGTGTTCCACGATCAGCTGACTCTACGGTAATAGTGATGTTTATCCAAATTGTAGATGTGTTGGCAGAAAAAAGAAAATAAAAATCTCAAGGTTGTTGAGAGGTTTCGCATAAAGCGAGAGTTTGCGCAAGACAGTTTGTGTGTTGAATTAGAGACCCTTTTAGTCGTCTGCCACTCGGTATTTATAGAATCAAAACTCTTAGACGTGTTGTAGAATCCAAGCCGTGAACATCCAACCATCTTTGATGATAAATCACAACCATCCTTTATCCCAATCTCATTTGCAACACCATCAGGTGAAATCACAACTGGATAAAATGGCATATGCCATATTTTATCTCATATTTCCCAATCTCAATTGTAGCGCCATCGAGTGAAATCACAATTGGATAAAATGGCATATGCCATATTTTATCCCATATTTCCACGTGCATGGGTTCATAAAATAAACAGCACCTTTATTGGCTAATTATCTAGGCAAGTTACCCCGTGTTGGATGAGTAACCCAATCTCCTCCACCTCGTTGACCAACCAACGATGGTCATCGGATCATCTTTATCTAAGCCAACTAACTTTGATCAAATTCCAATGATAATACGATCCCATCTTTATCTCCATTGCATTTGTATAAATGCATGGAAGATAGTGCCATACTCTAACTCCATTCATGATAGTCATGCTATCTATCCACGAGATTGTAGCAGTATTAATTCACATGGCATCGTATCAAATCACCACGATTTTATCACCCAGCTGTGCTCTAGATAATTCAATATATTATAAAGAGATAATTATTACGATAAAAACCACAATATTATTCCTTAATAATCACTAAAATTATCCTGACTCAGTCACCTAATGGCTTAGAACTTCGTTCACTCAATAGCCTCGATCGTTCGGGCCGATTGTGTAATTTTGGGTCCAAACAGATTGATCTCTAAAATTCGGTGAATTTTGGGTTCTTTTAAAGTGTCGGTCCATTTGTGGCCTTCGAATATCTTTGCGACGGTGCCCTCGTTGATGCCGNGTGAATTTTGGGTTCTTTTAAAGTGTCGGTCCATTTGTGGCCTTCGAATATCTTTGCGACGGTGCCCTCGTTGATGCCGGTGAGCACCAAAATGGCGTGCTAGACTAGACAGATTTGTATTTTTCAAGGAGACTGAAATTAGAGAAAATTTGAGTGCAATGGCAGGATGTACAGGGAATACTAGAACAGTTTCAGATGTCACTAGTTAGGGTAAGAGAGTTGGGAAAAGGCCGAAGTATTGGATTCAGGGTTTGAAGATCGAAATGAGAGTTTAAGGGGTGGATTTTTTGGGGTCCAAAGTGTGGAGAAAGTCTAGGGTCGGAGAAAATTATGGGCGGGGAGGGAAGATCGATGGGTTCGGTGCATGAGAGGGCCTTGTGGGATTTTTCTCTACTGTTTGCAGCAGCAGCTGCGGCGGCAGGGGACCATGTGGCAGTGGTTTTAATCAAGATGCGGCGGGCGAGGTATTTGAGGCGGGGGACGATGACATAGCGTAACTTCCTGAAACCTGCGGACTTGAAAACTAATGTTAGGCGCCATTAGCTATAGCTATACTGCAAATAGTACTTGCAAGAGAGAGACACAGAGGAAATTGCAATAGTGCATGAAGTTATGACAAGGAGTGGAGTTTATATAGAGAGCAAAAATCTACCTCACGGAGGAAGGAAACAAACATGAATAATCCTAGTCGAACTCGGAAGCTCATCAAACTTGCCCGAAACCTTCAAATTAACTTATCTTTTTTGAACGTTTGATGTTCAGGTATGAACGTGGCTTGGAGAACAAGGTAGTGATGAACTGGGTCTTTCTCTTTCTGTCTCTCCTTTTCTCCCATGGGAATCAAATATATGGAAGAAATTTCGGGAAACTAGATTGTACTGCAGGCGGTTGAATTGATTTATTTTATTTATTTTTTGTTAAAAATTGGGACAACTGGTGGCACTGGCAAGCCACGGTTATCCAGGGTATGAGGAATTTCACCCTGTCCGTGGCTACAGACAATCAAACTCACCAACTCGGAGTATCGAACTCGGAACCTCCCATATTTTTTTGTTTATTAAGGAATCACAGTCCGCACCCTTGCCACTGGGCCACTTGCTATGGTTAATTTGCTAAGGATTTCAAACGAATGCTTTTGGTGCGGTTGTTATATGGATTAACATTTAAAAGTATGAAGCCATCTGAGGAGGGGACTATAATTTAATTACGTGGTAATTTTTTTGTTAACTCTTTGTTTTAGGTTGATTTTCTAAAGTCTTATTTCAACTTTTTTTTTTCTAAACGTTTCAACCAATAAAATGAGAGATTTTTTAGTGTGTTAAAAAAACGGAGTGGTACACCACATATTATTATACAAGTGGTGAAATATCTGTGTTAATAAATAATAAAATTTCCCTCTACTTATATAATAACACGTAATGTATCATCCGTGCTTTGGCACAATGAAAATTTCTCCAATAAAAAGTTCAGGTTTCAACAAAGTTGGATTTTCTCAAATTTCATTGGTTTGTTCAATATTGTACAAAAATCAAGAAATCGACATCATGAGATTTCTTCTGATCGTTGGATTATTAGAAAAGATATATAAATTATAATATTGATAATTAAAAAATTAACTTTTTCGTTGCACTAAGACTCGTCCTTTATATTTTCACAATTCGTATACTATTTTTCCCCGTCCTTCCATCTTTCACGTATTTTCTTTTAACTATGAATGTTTCGTAACAAAGGATGCAACGTAGACAGATGTTTAGTTGGGTGATAGTGATACTATAAGAGGGCACCCCGATTTGCTACCAACCTATCTCTATCTAGGCCTTTTATAAGCTAAATTCAAAAGCCCACCTTTGTCCTGTGGATATCTTCGGTTTTTGGTAGCAAAAATGTTGTATGCACTCTAGTTTTGTCTCTCTACACCTTGCTTCTGTGAGCTCTGCTCTCATAAGATCCTCCTTTTGAGAGTTTAGGTCCAAATGCTTAAAATTTTGACAACTTAATAAAGCAAGCAAGAAAATGAGTTTTATAATGATTCATGGTTTTAAGTTGGTTTTGCTTTATTAAGTTGTCAAATATTTTAAACCTTTAGATTTAACTAATACAATCTTATAGCTAATATTATTTGGTCCTCACAAGTCCTTAAAATGAGGACCTTAGAAGGACAAGATTGTACGCCTGTAAACACCCAATAATGTTGCTAACTCACAACTATTTGATTTTTAGAGAAATGCTTCTTATGCGCTTTTCCATAAAATTATTTAAAGTTAAATTTTGAAGTACTTTTACGGGAAATAACCTCTCATGTGCTTCTTTCTAGAAGTGATTCCAACCCTCCAAAATCATTCTTAAACGAACCCTTTAAGAGCTGCACAAATCACTTTAGTAAATTACCAACATCACCTTCTTTCTTTGTTCAACTATATTCTAATCTAAGAAGTGGGTGATTTAGATTAAGCTACATAATAAATAAACTATAACATATAACTAAATACCAAACTCTTTGTCTATATAGGTCGAACATAAAACCTCCTTGAGAAAAATATTTACTAAATCGTATGCTACTTGGAACTGACAGGATCACTTTAATTCAATGAAAACAATTAGAAGTGAAAGTTTACACCGTACCCTAACACT
The DNA here is from genome assembly GCA_006547085.1 of Malus baccata. Lineage (NCBI taxonomy): Eukaryota > Viridiplantae > Streptophyta > Magnoliopsida > Rosales > Rosaceae > Malus > Malus baccata. Next base: position 1,102,397 of record VIEB01000204.1, on the reverse strand, counting down.
GACAAAAAATAAAAAAATAAAAAATAAAATAACACACACACACACTCACACACTAAAATGGGACAAAAATCCCACTCTCAAGCGAGGCTTTGCTAATTAGCATACAAATTAACATGGCAGGATGCACCAATTACCAAATAAATCCATGCCAACTATCACATGTTAATTAAATGGGATAGAACAAGAAACCGACAAGGCCACAAAGGGTTGGAGCTCAACCTACACACTCCACACTAAGACGCTAACAATTAACATCAACAATTCATCATCCTATTTATATATAATTACATACCAAAAAATAAATATCCACGTACCTAAATTAGTAAATTAATAAGAAGATGATGGGCAATAGAAATTGAGGATTAGGGGCTGTGACATGTTTTTGGTCACAGGCTAAGCAAAAACCTGGAGTGGATCAAACACCATCACCACCACACATCACCAAAAAATCACAATCCTCGCTCTACAATAACGAGTACTACAAGTTCATATTTCATGCATCAAACGCTCAAACTGTCACACTATCACACACTATATATAATCACAAAACAAGGAAGCACAGCCCTCGGGTTATACACCAAAAGCTCCTCCTCGTCGACCTTCGAGTGTACCCCGCTGCCTCCTCGTCCCACGAGCGAGTCAAATCCACCGCCCTCTTTGTCGACGTCATCAATATCCTCCTCCGAGTCACACCCGACCCGACCCGCCACGACCCGGCAGACCAGCATGGCCCGCTTCACGTTCATGAACTTAAACTCCTCCTCGATATCCTCCGGAATCGCCACGTGTGCCCTGGAGCTACTCGACAACGTGGAAATTCCGTCCAACTTGGGCGAGAATCCAGATTTAATAATCCCGCAAATACTGCAGTACTCGTGATTACAAATCCCAGAATTCCCGTTGAGTCCCAAATCGCAGACGAAAGTCGAGCAGTGAAATCGGAGAAGCTCGTTGCCGTCGGCAATGCAGCGCTCGTCTCGCCTCCGGCAAGCGCCGTTTCGCGCCGCCTTCGACTTGACCAGCTCTCTGTACTCCTCGAACCTCGACAGGATTTTGCCGCTGTTGTGGATCTTCAGGATCCGGTGAATTTCGGGGGCTTTTCGTGTATCGGTCCAACCGGTTTTGAATATGATTTGGACGATGTTTTTGCCCGAGTCTCCGTCATGGAGCTCTGAAACGGCGTGGTGGATTGCCTGGTGGTGGTCGAGAGTCTCGGGTTTCGGGAAGATTTCGCCGCAGGCGGTACAGGGGAAGATATCGTTTCGGAGAGGGAAGAATTGGTGGGAACCGGCCGAGATACCGGATTCGGGGAATGACCCAGGTGGGTATTTGGTGTCTGGGTCGGGTAGGACGAGGGAGACGATGGAGTGGTTGGAGGAGCGGGGTGGCGTGGAGAGGTGGGATTGGATGATGTTGGTGCAGGTGATTTTGCAGGATTTGGAGGTGAAGATGCGTTTGAGATAGGACCAGGAGGTGGAGAGGGCTTTTTGGGGTTTTAGGGTGGTGGGTTTAAGGAGTTTGCGGCGGTGATGAGGCTTTGTTTGGTGGTTGGTGGTGGCGATGAAAGAGAAGCAGCCGAGGTGGAGGAGGAGGAGAAGGAGAGAGAGGAACTTGTTGAAGAGTGTTGATATGTTGGCCATTAGGGTTTTGGAAAATGAGTGTATAGTAGATGTCGATAGCTATAGGGTATGCATGAAGATGGAGAGAGAGAAAGAGAGAGAGAGAGAGATAGAGAGATAGAGAGAGAGAGAGAGAGAGAGAGATGATTGATGGTTAGGAAATTATGGAAGGAGGAGGAGGAGAGAGGAGTAGATGATCATGAAAGGGGAAGGAGATAGAGAGGGGGAGGAGGTGGGACACGGGAGCAGGTGAAGAAGAATAAAGCTAAAAGAGAGAGAGTAGGTGGAAGGCAACTTCATGGTATCTCTGTCTACCTCTAGGGATATCTCTATATCTCGTTTCTCTTACATGATGGGGAGATGGTGAGAATATTTTAGCTTTGCGGTTAGTATTACTGCGAGAGTATGAATCTTATGTCGACGAATTTTTTTATTATTTATTTATTTATTTACATATTATTACTGTATAACATACTTTTGACTGAAATTAACAGTCTTCCATCGAAGGGAATTTATCATGCATGCATCATATGTATAAGGGATGCATCATGCATCTTCAGTAAAAATTCGTATTTCATATGGAATTATGATTAATCCATACATACCCTTGATGAAGAACAATGAATTCGTCAATCTAACATTATATGAATCTTATTAACAATTGAATTAACAAATATATTGTCATCTAATTACCCCACCATATTAGCTAGTGATTAACATTTGAAGAAATTTATCAAGGCCGTCTATTCAATTTAGATTCTAAAAGATTTTAAAAGTATCAAGGTATTCCATGAAGATTTTGTTAAGTGAGTATTTAAAATCATGGAGTATCTAATTAGGATTTCAAACGAGTTTGTGAAAGTCATGGAGTATCTAATTAGGACTTCTAATTAGTATATTCGATAAGGATTTCAAATGAATTCATAAAAGTTCATGTGTAATAAAATAAAATAAAAAACATTGATTTTGCAAAAATTTTATTCATACCATCTATTTATACTATCATTTGTAAGAGAGATGCTCCAAATTAATGATGGTAAAAATTGGATAGTAAGTGTAGCACTAGCTGCACTACTCTTGGTTTGAAAGAATTTTGGATATTGTTGGATTTCATAGCTAGGATTTTGTAGCGAGTTAAGCCATAACAAATCTTGCCACATCCCCTAAGATTTTGATGGATTTCTATTTTTTTTCTTCTCTTTCTTTCTTCTCATGATACCATCGTACTGACTATATCCACCAGGTGCACCACGATTTTTATCGTCATGTTTCTACCATAAAAAAAAAATTATCTCTCGAGTCTCCCCATTTTTTCATCTTTATCTTCAGCTCTTCAACTCCAATTCTCAATTGTCATTCAGCCACAACTGAATCCGAGTCTTCCAACTTAACTGAACAATCAAGAACTTTGATTCCTCGATCATTTACTTTGTTCATCCCTCGGATCATTTAAGTACTAAACACAAAGCCATGGTTTTTCAGCTCTGAGTTTGAAAATGGGTTAGACATCTCATACTTAAAATTTAATATTATCTGATTGTTGAATGTTAACTCTCATAATAGAGATTTATAATCAAATTTATTGTTGGCATAGTCTTATTGGGTATTGGGCACCACATGTAATTTAGGAGGCGAAGTTTTAGGGAGAAGAGAGAGTTCACAAATAAAAGTGGAACGGATTTTGAGTTTTAAAGAGTAAAGTGGTGAATTTTGAGTTACAGATAAAGTGAGATCAAAATAGAGTTCCAGATAACGTAGCTAGGACTTTTTTTTTATTATTTCTTGTACTTTCTACGGTTTCACATGAAGCATGCTTTTTGGCTTGAACATGATACATGAACTTGAAACACTCCGCATGCATCACATGGATCTTACTTTTTATGTCGCAACTTTAACCATAATTAGCGTTCCCTTACATATTTGAGACATACAAAACACAACTTGTCTGCTTTTTATTTGTGACGGGCGATTGTACACCATATGTTCTTATAGAAGTGGTAGAAAATTTTATTTTTTAAGTTATTAACTTTTTAACACACATATCCCACTATTTGTATAGTGATACGTGGTATATCACATCGTGTACCAATCATACTGAAAAATCTCTCGTCTGCTAGAGCTTTGCCATTACAATTTCCTTTTAATAAAAACTATGAATTAAAAAACAATCACTTATCACTACGATATATTAGTATTTATGAAGTGAAAATTTTTAATTTAATTTTTATGAATAACGAGTTTGACCGTGACTTCATTCAAAATTTTCACACGTCTTAACATAAGTAAATCATTATATCAAATACGAAAACTCCTTACGCATGCACTTCTCGATCATGAATTAAATACCTAATCAAAACTAATTAATCACCTCAATGATCGACAATCCAAAGTGCTTCATCATTGTTAACAATTAATTGAGGGAAACTGAGATTGGCATGTGGAGTTCCTTAAGCTCATCATTATTCACGATCACGTACCAAATTAACAATACATATATCTACTTGGAAATTAAAGAAGAAATTAACAAATTGATCACGAACAAACTCCTAGATGCGATACTACGGAATGGATGTGATTCCACACGTGAAAGGCTCTCCCACAAAAGCACCAACCCATTTAATTAAGAGAACTTTAACGAAAAGCTACCAGTATTGTTAAAAAAACCATATTTTTACACTAAAAAATCAATCATTATGCTATTCATTTTAACCTTTATTTTATTCTTATCATTAAAACTCAAAATTTTCAAGCATTTTTCATTAGTTTTTCTTTTAATTAAACAATTTTTTGATGCATAAAACCAACAATTAGATAAATGTTTTCTCAAAAAGAATCCAAAGCCTGCCCTTGCCGTTTAGTTTGTTTTTTCACTGAAAGATATGAACAAATATGACACATGATTTTGTCCAAAATTACTGGTTTTTTTTTTTTTATGACTAAAGAAAAGGAGTAATGCGACAAGATTCCATTTATTTAGGATGACACTGTGTGTGGAGGACCCTCAAGAGTACGAAAAAATTTGTAGGAAACAGGTGTTAATACACCAAGTGTCGTATACAAGTGGTTGAATACTTGAACGTTAAAAATTTGTTGAAATTTTTTTTTCAAATATCCAACCATTTATATTATAATATATAGTTTACCAAGCTGTCGTATTCGTGCCACACTAGAAAATATCTGCAACAATACATGCATGAAACTAATTTAATTTGTAAAAGTTAGTGAAACCAAACTTCGAGGGGTTAAATTGGTTTTAGTGCTGTACAGAATCGATTCTAATTTACAATTTTTCGAGTGCTGGTGGCCATGCATTTTGGAGACATATATGCCTCTGATTTACTTTTTCGTTATCAGCAGGAATCCGTATCTCTAGCTACCTCCACGTTATCAAATGTTAAAAGTATTATTTCCCTAATTTGATTCAACTTAGGGAAATATAACACTCTCAGAAACATTTTGTGAATATCATGAGGGTTACAATTCATATGGATCTTAAGACATGTTTTATATCATTCTCTAAAGCACAAAACTTCTCGTCTACTTGTATTATAAAATGTGAACTGGTAATACTTCGTAACTGCATTACAATCTTCATCTTACCACTCGAAAAACATTTTCCATGATGGTACGAGTTCTTCACTAGTTGGTTCCAAACATGCACAAAAAGCTACGTACGCACATAGCTGAATAGTGTCACACTGTATTGATGTGTATGCAATACAGCAATAGTATAGCTGTGATGACTCACTGTTGTTTCGTCCGTTTATTACTTACCTCTACGTAAGAGTTTGGCTCTTGACCATCCTCTAAAAAGAGGAAGAAAAAGGCCTTAGTTCATCAAGTAATTTGTAACTAAAGCAGAGCAGATTAGCAGTTGGGAACCCTCATAGATAAAGGTTGAAGTGAAGTTTTACGGTTTGTTTAGAAGTGCTTTAAAATAATGACTGAAAATATTTTTGGTAAATTTTTTTTAGAACAAATCTTTAGTATAAACGCAAATGAAATCTAGAAAGGCACTTATAGTGCTTCTTTGAAGAAGTATCAGCTGCTGTTTGTTTGAAAGTGTTTTTAAAATAACTGAAAGTTCTTTTGGTAAAAATGTTTTTTAAACCTATCCTTAATAAAAACGCAAGTGAATTCTGGAAAAATACTTCAAATGCTTTTGAAGTCCAAAAATATTTTCTTTAAAAACAATTTCAATCATTTTAAAAATACTTCCTCTAACTAAAAAAAAACCTGAATGGATTTCGATGGATTCATCAAACAAAGTAGAAATCTACATCTCATGACATATTGGTTTATTTATCCTCTATGATTTTTCTATATGCCTCGGTCTACATTATTTCATTGTGGGCTCTATGATTCCATGATTCTACAACCCTTATAATAGTTTAATGTGGGCCACATGGCCCACTTGACGAACAAGTCGAGTACTAGCTTTCGTTTTCGGTAGGCCAATATGATTTGTCTTTGGCTGATGAAAAATATTGTGTTGAAATCTCCTTGTCTGTGGTACACACCCCACTCCTATCTTATAATATGAGCTAATAATGGCACGTAATTAACCTAATGGCCCTAGGTTAAATGGGAAATTAAGTACAAAATTTATCACACTAATTTGTGGGATTTTTAGAGTGGAAATTACATTTTCGATTGGTCCATGTTTAGCCTCAATTTTATGAAAATTTGAAAAAAAAAATGAGGTTACACTTTTCAAAAATTAATTGACAATAAATGGATGACACAATTCTTCTTGTCTTATATATTTTCGTAAACCTTCACACATAACGCATAAGTTAACCTGCTTTATACAGTTCTCTTTTCTTGGTTCTCATGTAGCTAGATCCTTCGGAACCACAAGAATTCTTAGATACAATGGGATCTCTGAATGCACTGGAATATGATCTGGGACTGGAAGAAAAAGACTTTTCTCTCCAAAGAAAGTTGAAATTCTTTCTTGAATCTAATTGAGATCACAACTCTTTCTTAAAACTATCACTAGTCCAATTTTTTAAACATTGTTCGAACTTTTGCAGTGAATTCATCTTAGAGTCAAGCTTCATTGTCATTTTCTTTCCAAACTAATCAGTAGTCTCGAACTATTAAAAAGGAATTGGCCAACAAGTGCGCTTGACTTGACTTTGATATTGTTGACTCGATGAAGTGAAAACACAGCAGACTAAAGGGGAAGAAAAAGAAGTAAAAGAAGCATCTGCTGTGGTGCTTTTCTCTTTTGGTAAAGCTTTCATTTTCACACCAAGAAAATCTTTCATCTATACTGATAAGGTATTATTTCCTCTCCTTTGCCCCAGTCAGTAGGAGAAAGCTGCCGACATCGATTTGATTTTAGATTAGTGGGTAATCATGGTGTGTATTCTTCTACTTATTTATTTCTACATTTGGTGGTGACCCTGTATGTGTACTGTGATAATGTGATGTCACTTGGAAAGGGCACAGCTTTAATTGGCCACCATTTTATTTGTTTATCATGCTTTGAAATAAACTATCCTATCATGATATAGTGTGAGTGAGGCTAGCCTATCTATATAGGATCAGGATCCTCTCCTGAGCAAATGGAGATGATCCTCCTGGCCAGGCCCATCGGGCTATTCAAATTTTATCCAACGGCTACAATTATTATAACTTTTAGAGGAGCTCCCTGTTTGTAGCCGTTGGATAAAATTTGAACGACTAGATGGACCTGGTTAGGAGAATCCTCTCCATTTGCTCAGGAGAGGATCCTGATCCATCTATGTATATGTATGTATATGTATGTATCTATATATATATATATATATATATATATATATATATTATCCTCATTTGGTGAAGACACTTGTTTTCTCATTGTGGTGTAATCAGAATTTAGGATCATAATCATGAATTAGCAACTATGTGATCGTTCTAAGAACATGTATAACCATTTAAGATTGTTGAAATGATTAAGGTTAAGTCAGCTAGAGCAGTATATACGTACTCATCTTTCTGCATTTAAGTTTGAATATCCCTCTCTATAGTTTAGTATCAAAATATTACTTTAATAAAATAAAGCTTTGAAGATAAATAAATTGATAAAAGTACGCACTTCCCCATTCCAATCTCGGGGCATACCACCATGATTAAGGGGGTTTCTTCTCTCATTATTCCAATTCTCCTTCAGGGCCCTCTCGCGGAAGGCTTCCATGATTTATATTCCTCCGTCATCCGAGGTTTGGACTTTACTCCATCCTTTATCATATCAATAACGAGCACATCCATCCTGCCATAAGCTCATAATCTCGTAGCGTGAAAGCCGTTGATCAATAGTTATACAAGGCGATCGAAGATTGCTACAGAAGATAGCTTTCAGAAGCCCAACGCTTAATTTCAAATTGCGCCATGAACTCATCAGACGAATTACTACAGGAAAGAAGACAAACGTGAGGGGTTGATGCATGTTGGTTGCGTAATTCATTTAATATTTCTTCTTTCCTTGTGGTGGGATCAAAGATGAAAAGTCTTATGTCGAAAACTGAATGAGTCTTTAGCAATAATTTTCATTTTCTATAGAAAAAACAGAAAAAAGGGGTTCCATCTGAAACTCCAATTGCTTGACATGACTGAACTACAAAGCGTTTTGGTACCATCCACGTTATAATCATCATTGCAATGACTTGTATAATAACTGTTGACACTACGTGCAGTTTAGGCATCTTCTTGTGAAAGGTATCGAAAACCCTTAAAAAAAAAAAAAAAAAAAAAAAAAAAGAGGATCCCTCTTGTTAAAGGCTGTGTGTGTGTGTATATCTGTACTATACACATTACGTCAAAAAGTGTGATGCCACAGATTTGCTGCTATATATATGTTTGGATGGATGGGAAATGTTCAATAGCTCTAACTTCCTTTTCCTTAACATATATAACACTTGACGTGCACACTACTGTGGTATCGAAAAACAGTCTTTTTGTATATACAAAAAAAGGTTATGAAGTAATGCCTAAGGGCAGGAATTCACTACTTTTCACGTGTTAAAGTTTGTGAGCCCGTCATCGCAACCAACACTACGACTACGGTTTAAACCTTGAGGAAACCAAAGGCACGAGGACACACCATTAGCCCAAGAACGAGCTTCCCCCACTAATTGCTTGACCATGCGAATTGTACTTGGCCGACTAAATAAATATGTTTCAATGTTTTAATATCAAATATTGAATCAAATAAAAAACGGACGACCAAGTGACCAAGAAAACGAGCTTCCACCGTCAATTGCTTGATACATTACTAATGATCAGCAGGCCCAAGCCCAAACCTTTTACATTGGACTTATCTTGAGAGCAGCCTCTTTAGCTTTTAAAGACCAAGCCCAAAACTTTTAAATTGGCACGACCCAGTCCATTTAGAAAAAGCACAATTGTCATTCAATTTTCAGTTAATTACCCGCCAACCCAAAACAAAACGGGAAAAACCATCCACCTCCTACTCTTAACCTGAGAGATTTTCAGTGTGATTAGAATACGAAATGATATACTACGTTTTAATATATAAATAATAAGATATATTTGTTAAAAAATTAATAACTTAAATATTAAAACTTTCCGCTACATACAAACAAGCAGTGTACCACATTCCGATACAATAAAAAATTTCTTCCTTAACCCTGACAATACAAATCCCTTCCGTGCAGCCGCCACGTGTTCTAACCAGAGCCAGTGCAGATAAATATCCCTCCCTCCACAGTTCCTTCTCGGTACACTGACTCAGCGGCTCAGCGAGTCGTTTCTTGCTCTGGGAACTCGGTACACTGACTCAGCGACTCAGCGAGTCGTTTCATGCTCTGGAAATCATGAACCACAGAGCGCTTCTTTACTCCTCCTCTCCGAAACCCAACATCGTCCCGCCCGATATTTCGGCCACTAAGAGAAGTTTCGGCACCGATCACCCCAGACCCCAAACGCCGGTTCGGTTTCGCGTGGGGTGTCGGAACCGTGAGCAGAACTGCGTTTTCGTACGCGTTTCGGGCGGCGGCGGTAATCGGAGGAGCGGGAAAGTTTTTGCGGATGTTAAATCGGTGTGGATAAGTTCGAGAAGGGGCTGAACGGTGTCGTCTCGGGGAAGGAGGATTTGGAGGTGGAGTCCGCGGCGGAGGTTTCGTGGTTACAAGAGTTTCCGAAACGATGGGTCATTGTCGTTTTGTGCTTTTCGGCTTTCCTTCTGTGCAACATGGACAGAGTAAGCTTAAAGCTTGAACCTTTAACGACAATGAAATGTGTCACGGAGACGATTGCTGCATATGCAGTACCATCTCCAAGTGAAGTATGATGATCGTCTTTTTCTTCGGTTAGATCCCTTCAACGACAATACCAATACTACTAATTGTAGTATTGGTGATGATATTATTCATCGTAAAAGGGAATTCGTTGTTGTTGAAAAGATTATTCTACTGGAAGGCATCTTTTTCTGTCGAAGATGCGCCACTCACAGTGCATGTCATGGACAGCAAGGGTCTTCACATGGATGCTCTGACAGCAGCATTGTGGACAGCAAGGATGCTATTTCCAATATTTTTGTTTATTGCATGCGTATGTAATAAGATGTATATAAAACCTCTGTTGCAATTGCAGCAGATTGATTAATCAAAAACATTCAATCCATTTTATATGGTATCAGAGCAAGGTTAATTCAAGCAGACCCTTAGCTTCTTCCCGCTGCATCTTTTTCTACATTTTTTTTCTTCTCTGTCGTTGTTCTTTCATGGGTGACGAACAAAGTTTGGATGGAAATAAATCCAACATTTCCAGTCCTTTTTTCATTCACCATTCCGACCATCCAGCGATGGTTCTCGTCTCCAAACTTCTCAACGGAGACAACTACTCCACTTGGTGTCGTTCTGTAAAGCTTTCTCTGAGTGCTAAGAACAAGCTTGGTTTTGTGGATGGTACACTGGAAGCTCCTGATGAAAAGACGAAACCGAATGATTTTGCTTCCTGGAAACGCTGCAACGACATGATCGTTTCCTGGATCTTGAATTCAGTTTAGCAGACTATCCATGATAGCATTGTCTACTACACCACACCCCAAGCGATTTGGCAGGATCTTGAAGATCGTTTCAGCCAAGGTAATGCACCCAGAATTTATCAAATTCAACGAGAAATAGCTTCTATTTCTCAGGATCAATTATCTGTTGCTGCTTACTATACCAAACTAAAGAGTTTGTGGGATGAACTTGCATCCTACAATGATCATGAGTCTTGCACCTGTGGTGCTTTAAAGAAGCAAGGCGATCAAGCGGAGAAAACCAGATTGATGCAATTCCTCATGGGCCTCAACGAATCTTATGGTGCTGCGCGAGGCAACATTCTGATGATGAAACCATTGCCCTCTGTGCGTTCAGTGTATTCCATGATTGTCCAGCAAGAAAAACAGCGCGATGTAAGCGATTCACGTGAAGCTGCAGAGGTATCAGCAATGGCAGTTCGTCCATGGCAGCAGTCGTCGCAACCTGGCAACAACTCATCTTCCCGTAGACAACTCCACTGCACTTATTGTGACACCGCCCACCATACCATTGATACATGCTACAAACTGCACGGATACCCTCCCGAACATCGTCTTCATCGTAGCAACAGAGGTGGTGGACGTGGGAACAACAGTGGTGGATGCAACAAACGCCATGGAAGTTCTGCCAACAATACCACCAATGAGGCTTCTCTGCAAGAACTGCATTCCGCTGTACCTGGCCTCTCTGACCAACAATTCCAGCAGATACTGTCCATCATGAACAACAATGAGACAACACAGAATCCTCCCAAAGCCAATGCCGCCGTCAATGCCACTGAAAACTCATCAGGTTTGTCAAAACCTCTGAAGCATTTACGTCGATGGATAATCGACAGTGGTGCGACGGATCATATTACATCTTCACCAACTTCACTCACTCGTTGTCTCAAAAGTGTCAACTTACCACCTGTTCAAATGCCTAGTGGACAGACAGCTCCTATCACATCCATTGGGAATTTATCTTTAAATTCTTCAGTTCATTTGCAAGACGTATTATGTGGGCCAACTTTCAAAGTTGATTTAATGTCTGTAAGCAAGGGCACTAGTGCCATGGCTTGTTCAGTAACCTTTTTCCCTTACTGGTGCATTTTGCAGGATTTGGCTACGAAGAAAACGATTGGTTTGGGTAAACAGCGTGGAGGACTGTATTACTTGGTGGCGCTGCTTTCAGATAGGCCAACACCTTCTGTCAAACCTTCATGTAGCCTTGTCACCTCCTCCACTGAATTGTGGCATCGACGTTTGGGTCACATATCGCCATCTAGATTAGAGTTTATGGCAAAAAATATCTTGCATATCCCTTTCAAGTTGAATGATGCTTGCGACATATGTCCATTGGCCAAGCAACATCGTCTTCCTTTTGGCATTAGTTCAATTACTACTAAGAAACCTTTTGATCTCATCCATTGTGACATTTGGGGTCCTTATAAGATAAGTTCTCTTTCTGGAGCCAATTATTTTTTAATAGTGGTAGATGATTGTTCTAGGTTTACATGGGTTTTCCTTATGCATCATAAAAGTGAAACACAAAACCTACTCAAACGTTTTTTTTCCTTTGTACAAACACAATTCCAAACACAAATCCAAACAATTCGAACCGATAATGGTGGGGAGGTCCTTTCTTTACGTCATTTTTAAAGGATATTGGGGTTGTTTTTCAACATTCATGCGTCTATACACCTCAACAAAATGGGGTTGTAGAACGCAAGCATCGTCATATTCTTGAAATGGCACGTGCTTTACGCTTTCAAGCTAATCTTCCATTACATTTTTGGGGGGATTGTGTGTTAACCGCTGTACACCTTATAAACAGATTCCCAACTCCTCTTCTCCATTACAAAACCCCTTATGAACTACTTCATGCCAAACCTCCCACCTTTTCTCACATACGTGTGTTTGGATGCCTTGCCTATGCGACCAATGTACATGTTTCTCATAAGTTTGATGCCCGAGCTCGGCGTTGTGTATTTCTTGGTTATCCTTTCGGCCAAAAGGCATACAAACTTTATGATTTAACAACAAAACAGATTTTTACGAACCGGGACGTCATTTTTCATGAAAATACCTACCCTTTTCAGCCCTTGCCAACTTCTCCCACGGTAACACCACCTACAAACATACCTTTTTACCCCATTGTCGATCCCATTCCTTCTCCATCCACTCTAGAACCGTCTACTTCACCGTCTACTTCACCATCCCTCCCTGCCTCATCCCCTTCTATCCTTTCAGACGCTTCTTCACCCCATCCCACCACCTCTGACACATCTCCCCCCAATCCCATAAATTATCCTCTTTCCCTTGATGACAGTATCGCTCCATTAGACTCTCCTGGGCGACCCCAACGCCATCGCACTGCTCCTGCTTACCTCGGTGATTATGTATGCTCCCAAGTGACGCTGACCACACCCAAACCATCGTCGTCTTCGTTGTCCAATCTTTGTAAAGGTACACGGTATCCATTGAGTAATTTCTTATCTTATCACCGTTACTCACCAAGTCATTTTGCTTACATTGCTCATGTTACTCATGATGAGGAGCCTGACACATATCCAAGAGCCGCTTCTAGCCCCCACTGGCAGGCCGCAATGCAATCTGAACTACAGGCGTTGACAGATAATCACACTTGGACTCTTACTTCTCTTCCTCCTGGAAAATCTCCTATTGGTTGCAGATGGGTTTATAAGATCAAACGGCGTTCTGATGGAACCATTGAGCGTTACAAAGCGCGTTTGGTGGCCAAGGGCTACACTCAGATGGAAGGCATTGATTACCATGATACTTTTTCACCTACAGCTAAAATGACTACTGTTCGCTGTCTGTTAGCTCTTGCTTCTGCTCAAAATTGGTCCCTTCACCAACTAGACGTTAATAACGCATTTCTGCATGGCGATCTTCATGAGGAAATCTATATGTCACCCCCTCCTGGTCTTCTGCGACAGGGGGAGAGATTAGGGTGTCACCTCAACAAGTCGTTGTATGGGTTAAAGCAAGCTTCTCGTCAATGGTTTGCCAAGTTCTCCACTGCTATTCAAACTGCAGGTTTTGTACAATCCAAAGCCGATTACTCCCTTTTTACTCATCGAAAAGGAAAGTCATTCACAGCCCTTTTAATTTATGTGGACGACATCGTCATTACTGGAAATAATATGGCTGCCATATCCTCTCTTAAAAGATTCCTACATAGTCGTTTTCGAATCAAAGATCTCGGAGATTTGAAATATTTTCTGGGGATTGAAGTGTCACGTTCACACAAAGGTATTTCCCTCTCACAACGGAAATACGCTTTGGAGATTTTGAAGGACGTTGGCCTCTTGGGAGCACGGCCAGTGGACTTCCCAATGGAACAAAATTTGAAGCTTTCAGACAAAGGGGAACTGCTTAAAGATCCGTCTCAGTATAGAAGAATTGTTGGGCGTTTGATCTACTTGACCATCACTCGCCCCGACATTACTTATTCTGTGCATGTGTTGAGCCGTTTTATGCATGAACCACGTAAGCCACATATGGAGGCAGCACTTCGTGTTCTAAGGTATATCAAAGGCACACCGGGTCAGGGCCTTTTCTTTTCCTCACATCACAATCTAGCTCTGACAGCTTATTGTGACTCGGACTGGGTAGGTTGCCTAATCACCCGAAGGTCTACCACTAGTTATTGCATATTATTGGGATCTTCTTTGATTTCTTGGAGATCAAAAAGACAAAAGACGATTTCCCTATCTTCAGCTGAAGCAGAATACAGAGCTATGACGGGTGCTTGTTGTGAATTGTCTTGGCTTCGACATCTTCTCAAAGACCTGAACTTATCACATCCAAGGGTTGCAACACTGCATTGTGATAATCAAGCAGCTTTACACATAGCTGCTAACCCAGTTTTCCATGACAGGACTAGACATATAGAGATTGATTGTCACTTTGTCAGAGACAAAGTGCAAGATGGTTCCGTTGTTACAAAACATGTCTCTTCCTCACAGCAACTAGCAGATGTGTTCACAAAGGCGTTGGGGAAGGATGCATTCTCAATCATGTTACGCAAGTTGGGAGTTCTTGACATACACTCTCCAACTTGAGGGGGAGTGTTGAAAAGATTATTCTACTGGAAGGCATCTTCTTCTGTCGAAGATGCTCCACTCACAGTGCATCGTGGATAGCATGTCATGGACAACAAGGGTCTTCACATGGATGCTCTGACAGCAGCATTGTGGACAGCAAGGATGCCATTTCCAATATTTTTGTTTATTGCATGCGTATGTAATAAGATGTATATAAAACCTCTGTTGCAATTGCAGCAGATTGATTAATCAAAAACATTCAATCCATTTTATAGTTGTATTTGATTCACTGCATGTACACACCTGTTATATGCAATTTTTATTTTTTTTTGTAAGATATTGTGCCTTAAGTAATATGAAACCCGGATTTGAATTATTACTATTCTGTTTTGTAATAATTTGTATGTACATCTGACTTTAAATCATAAATTCATCAGGCAGTCTTCCCTTCCAACATAGATGGAGGAAGATGGAGGAAGGCTGCTTATTTAGTTTTACACTCACGAAAAAGAAATATTTACAGCGTACACGCAATGCCCCGACCAACGTAGATGTAGGAAGGCAGCTTATTGTATAGAAACTAAACAACTTAGGTTATAAATTTAGAATGCAATGCATTGTCTCTCTCTTCAACCGGCTGCGTACACTTTGAGTTTCACCATCATGCAGGATTCCAGAAACACGTCGTCTCAAGGCTTTCCGTCCAGCTTCAGATCCCTCTGCAAGTCAATCATATAGAGCCTTTAACATAATTAGTTGATTATAATACTTTGCTTGAGATGTGTATGTGTTAAGCATGCATGAAATACATCTCAAGCTACGAGCTAATTAATGATAGCCTAATAGAGATGAACGGAATACTGTACGAACTTGTCCTGCATTGCGAGAAGCTTGGCATCATTCTGCAACCATTTTTCCTTTTGAAGCTTGTCCTGCAAATTCAAACACGTACGCATCTTAATCCTCGGAGTTGTTATGAAATCGATTCTCCTTCCCAAATGGGAATTTCCGAACATGAAAACTTGTGTGGTACGTTTTGGTCTACCACATAAGCTGGATACAAACCAAAACATATAAACAACTGACTTGCGACTAGAGTATGGAAGACAATAAATTAAATTCAAATTCCTAGACATACCTACGCAAGCGCAGCTCCCACCAAGATGGTACCAAGCTGCTGAAGAAGATGATGGTGATGAGGTTGCAGTTTCGGTGGATGGCATCCCCATTTCCAGATCAGGGATATCTTTGATCTTGGGCCAATCACTGCCTTCCTTCTCACATTGTTTTATCAGCGAGGCGCAGCGTTGGATAGAGAGATGCAGGAGGGAGGTTGGTAGCCCACCCTCTGGAAAGGACTGGAGTGCAGGGCAATCCTCAATGTACAGATCATGGAGGGAGTTAAGGTTTTGGAGTGCATCCGCGGGGCCAAATGACTCGAGCCTTGCACACGAGCCAATACTCAAATACTCAAGAGATGTTGGGAGGCCTTCAGCTGGCAACGTTACAAGCTCAGGACAATTGTGGATGGAGAGTGTTGTGAGGGAGGTGAATCCTTGGAACAACTTGTTTTCTTGGTTGGACAAATACTCAAGATCTTTGCAGTCACGGATGTAGAGTGCTCTGAGTTTGGGGAGAGCCCAATCTGGAAGACGTATGAGGTTTGAGATATTGGAAATCGTCAAGAACCATAGACCAGAGATAATACCAGGCCACAAACCCACTAATGTTTTAGCATCTGCAGAATATGTATCCAATGCCAAATGTCGAAGTTCCTTCGCTTGTACAGACTGCTTTAAAGAACCTCTTTCTAGCATTTTGATTACTGAATTGCACCCACTTGTTTCCAATTTCTCTAGATTGAAGCAGTTTGGCAACGCATGTAGCTCGGGGCAATTGATGATTATGAGTTCATTCAATATTAAGATCCCACTTGAAAGCCCAAGCAGGTGAGAACTCCTTACAAACCAGCTCTGCAGAACAGGATTGTCAACAAGCGTGATATTCTTCGGGCGGACGAGGTAGTTTATTGTAAGGCTTACCAATGATTCACACCTTTTGATCTTCAGAAAATCAAGTCCTTCCGAATAATTTGCACACATTCTCAAATTCGGGCAGTTAGCTATCTTTAGCTTTTTGAGGGATACAAACGTTCCTTTCCAAACCTCCAACTCTAGCATATTTTTGAGACGGAATTCTTCAAGTTTCGGTAGCACCCCAAGATCAAGGACTTTGGATCTGTTGCAATTATTCAAATGAATACTAACCAAATTGGTGAGCAGTCCCATCCATCGTGGAAATTCAGTGCCCTTGTAGTGACAGATTTGGAGCTCTTTGAGTGCCCTTGGGTGAGGTTCCAAGTCTTCAAGTACCTGCTTTGCAGCGGCTTCATCATGAAAATTCAGATCGTTATCACTCCATTCATAAACCACTTTCTGAATCATTTCTTTCCCTTTCAAGTTGGCCTCCCCTGCATTCACTGCATTTTCCAGCTTTGTGATGTGCAACGTTCCTCTAAGGTACACCATGTTCTTCAATTCTTCAAGTTTGTATCCTGTTTCTTGGCTAACCTGAAGAGATATATATATTTTGTAAGATAGAGGTTTGACCCCACTCAACAACAAGAAAATGTCGTACCCAGTGCACAAGGCTCCCGCTTTACGCAGGGTCTGGAAGAGGTGAATGTCGGCTAGCCTTACCCCCATTTATGGAGAGGCTGCTCCCAAACTCAACAACAAGAAAATGATTGGAAAAATCAAAATATAAATATATTTGAAGAAAAAAACAAAAAACAAACCGGAAATTTGTGCAAGTTGTGCAGACTGGTTAGACACCCCATGCTTCGTGGCAACATCAAGGCCTTGTACCAGAAAATTTCATCTAGCTCCAGATGTCTCAGGTTGACAAGAGCTTTGAAGTTCTTGGGCAAATTGAAAATCCAAGGACAACGCAAAAGTTTCAGAGTCTCCAAATTGAGGAGGTTGCATACCGAGTCAGGGAGCTTTCTGATTTCAGTTGTCGATAAATCGAGGTAGCGCAAGAGCTTCAACCTCCCAATTGAATCTGGAAGTGTGACAACTGTGCTTGAACTCAGGTCTAGCACGCGCATATATGTAAGTGAATGAATTATCTCACCTTGTCCTTTCCCAAAGGCTCTCAGTTGCAAGTGTTGAACTGGAAGTAAAAGTGTGCGCAGCTTCTTCGATTTGTTGGCGATCTCTATTGCAGGCTTCTCAACTTGTTCTGAAAGCAGTGATATATGACGAGATTTTTCGTCAAAATCTTTCATATCATTCACTTGACAACAAAAGGGACTGGAAACTGAAAGTGCCAGATCATGGATAAGATCATGCATCCTATACTTTGTCTTGTCTTCAGTTGAGCATTCGAAGAAGAACCTGTCTGACAGCTCCTTGAAGTATCGACTTCCGATGTCTTCTATCCTCTCTTGCACTCCGTTCTCAGGTGGTTGTATAAATCCTTCTGCCATCCATAACTTGACCAACTCATCCTTCTCATAGAGATATGATTTCGGAAACAGGGAACACAACGAAAAGCACTGCTTGTAATCTGGTGAGGGCAGGTGATTATAACTCAGTCTAAGAGCAGGCCGTACTCCAGTATCATCTTCTGCTCGTGCCTTCCATGTTTGACTTTTGGCAACATTTTCCCATTCTTTCAAGTCTTTCCCACGCAACAGACCTGCCATTTGTTTTATAGCCAAAGGAAGACCCTGACACATACGTACAATTTCCCGTCCACAATTTTCAAACTCCCGACGTTCGCTATCGCTCAAGTTACTATCTTCTTTGAGTGCCAATTTTTTAAACAACGACCATGACTCATCATCACCCAAACATTTCAGAGAATAGAGTGACTCTGAATCCATAAAACTTGAAACATTTTTCTGCCGACTAGTCACCAGAACCTTACTTCCGTTGACCCCCACATTTAAGACATTCACTAGTTGCTGCAATGCTTCATGATTCCACAGGTCGTCTAGAACAAGTAAAAATCGTTTCCGAGCCAGAAGTTCACGAATGCGAGTTTGTAGTTGGTCCAAGGAGAGAGAGGTAAAGTCAGTATTCTCAGTACGGGTTTGGAATCGTTCCAAGTAGTTGGAGTAGAGACCATGAAGGGATTTTAGTTGGGGCAAGTTGAGAGGGTTGAGATCACTGGGGGAAGGTAGTTGGTTCAACTCGAGGGAACAGGCATCTTCAAACGAGATTTGTAGTTTGTCGAAGATGGAAGAGTTGGGATCGACAGGGGTTTGGGGTTTGTCGAAGATGGGATAGTTGAGATCGACAGGGGTTTGGAGTTGAGATTTTTTTCCATCGAACATGTTTAGTAAAGACTTTATTGGTTTTGTTCTTTTCAAATTTAATGAATACACTAGAGAGACCAGTATTTCTGTGAAAATCCTCTTCAACTCAAAATCCTTCCCCACATGAACCCAAATTTTAAAACTGAAATACCCATCAACCTTTTCATCTTGAAAGACAAGTTGTGCAAGAGTTGTTTTACCCACTCCTCCCATCCCAACAATGGGAATACATGAAAAGTTTCCCCTACTGGCTTCTTTAGCTGTTATCAGCTGTTCTATGATGATCCTTTTTTCCTCTTCCCTACTAACAACTGAACTGTCTGGAACGGACCCAGTTTCCCGCGTTTTTTCATGTGTTTTTGAATGAATATGATCACTTCCTATCATTTTTCTGTAGAATTTTCCATCTTCTTTAATCACATGTAGTCTTGATGTAATTTCTCTCAACTTAGACAATACACGATGCAGAAAGAGAAACTTTAAAGCACCAAACAGAAGATGGAATTTGTGTACCTGCTGCTGCTGCTTCTTCATCTTCCACCATTCACATTCTGCTGCCCAACAGTCGATCAAATCCTCAATATCATAAGATGCTGCTCGTAGCCTTTCGAACAAATTCTTCAGGGTGGAAGGAGTAGAAGAATTCATCTGATGATTTCCTTCCAAAATTTTAAGCAAATCTTGAACTTCCATAAAAGAAAGTTTCAGCCTCTCTACCTCATCCTCGATATTTACGAATTCATTAGTAGCAACATTAGCCAGTTTCTTCGTTGCAATCTCTACAATAGGACTTGCAAGGCTGACAAGTAAGTCAGCCATGTTGCTATTTTCTTCCGAATTAAAATGGAAAGCCGAAAACAACAAATGGACAAGAAGAAACGAGGGTGAAAGAAAGGAAACACAAATATTGTGTCATTTGGAGTCTGCAGAGACAATCCGGCTGTGTGTCTTGAATTAATGGATGATGCTTTGAAGAGAGCGATATAAATAGCCGAGGCATGTGACACTTAAATTCTGGAACAATCTGATACTTTCCTTTGGTTGAAAAGATTGGAAGGCTTGAGCAGCACCTGAAGAATACTTGACAACACTCAAAGAACTTAGAATACTTGAACATACAGAAAAATCAAGGAATGACTCAAGCAGAGAGGAGAACAAATTCCCGTCCTCCCTCTGTCATTGAACTTCCCAAACAATAATT